>CM046440.1:25971308-26176308 GCA_025506505.1 Flaveria sonorensis | reverse complement strand
GCTGCAGACACTTGTACAAAATTTCTTTTATCTACAATTCTGAAAAAGAAATTTAATCAAATATTAGTGTTTGTTATGAATGATAATGATGCTAATGTGTTAGTAAATGATTGTTTGAATGTTAGAACACATTATGTTTGATATATGTCTGATATGGCAAGCATCATACTTTTATGCGTTAATTCTTAATGCACTTGTTGAGTCCAACAATACTCCCCCTAAGTATGATGTTGCCAACTCTGTATGTTAGCTTGTTTAATGTTTTGTCTGTTAATAATGAGTGTGTGTGTGTGTTCATTATGAATGGTAGTTGTTTGTTTGTTTGTCTTGAATGTTATGCATGTTTCGTTGTTTGTTATGGACTTTTAAAGATGTATATCAAGTAATAACACATTTCAATCATATTTCAATCATTTTGTAAGATCAAACAGTGATTTTGAATGGTTTTTCAATGAACATCATGACTGTTCATGATCATTATGAACACATAGTCAAATTTCACCAAATCAACAGCCTAAGTACATTCGACTAAGTCCTATTAACACAGATTTAATGTTTGATTTGATTAAAAACATCACTTTATTCATTATTGATTATATGTAAACTGTTCGACTGAGTCGAACAATGTATCAATCAGAAGTCAATCTGATGTTGTTTGAATGAATGATATAATGTTTTGATCATGTTATTATACCTTTTCGATCAACAAATCAATGATAAATCAGAGTTTGTTTGGGTTTAGATTGAACAGAGTAACTAGGGTTTATGAGGTTTTTGAAGTGTTTGAAAATTTTTGACTGTTTACTCTCTTTCTCTTTACAGGTGAAAAAGAAAAAATGTGCAAGTATGGTTAATATGCACAGCGGACAAAAGACTATCAGCTGTGGATACAGTGTTCATGCGCACAACATCCGCAGTATGAACAGTGTTCATGCGCTGTGCAAAAATGACAAATTAATTTTAGGTCATCCGCTATATGAACAGTGTTTATGCGCTATGCATTTTACACTGTGCGTTGTATGTTGTACTATGCACATAGCGGATGAACAATTTGTTCATGCGCTGTGCACATAGCTTATATGTTGCGTATGACAACTGTAGTCACAACGAGTGAACATTTTGTTCATGCACTGTAAACCCTTAGACCATTGTACTGATTGCTCATAGCGGATGAACATTTGTTCATGCGCTATGGATACTTGAATGATTTGATGGTTTGTTCACAGCGGATGAACAATGTTCATGCGCTGTGGATCCTTGGATCATATGTTTGATATGTTCACAGCGGATGAGCAAAGTTCATGCGCTATGGAACCTTTAAATGTTTTAATGAATATTCACAGCGGATGAACCTTGTTCATGCGCTGTGGATAATTTGAATGTTATTGAGAGGATGTTCACAGTGGATGAACAGTGTTCATACGCTGTGGACACTTGTAATGTTTTGTGAGGTACTGTTCCCACAGCGGATGTTATATTTGTTCATCCGTTGTGTGAACAGTTGTCAAAAATTTAAAAATTTTAAAAATTTTGTATGTTTTTAAATCTTTTCTTCCGAAGCAAATATTTTACTTCCGAGGGAAATTTTGTTTTCTTTTAAAAACAAATTTGTTTGTTTTCTTCAAAAAGAAGATTTTGAATGTTAAATTTTGTTTAAACCAAAATGTTTGTTTAAATCTTTGATTTACTATGTATGTTAAAATATTGAAATTTTAACATATTCAATATATGGATGTTAAAATATCACTCACAAGCAATATTGTGCAATAAAATAAACAAATGTATATGTATCAACCTTTTGTTTGTTAGAGTTGGCTTGACTTGGCTTTGTTTAAAACTCAAAATTTAGAAAATTTCAAATTTTAAAATGTACGAATATGCACAATTCTGCTGCCTTTGATATTTCTATGTTCAATTTCTCCCCCTAAATTTTTGCATAGTTATAAAAATCTTTTACAAAATGACAAAAATTTGTATGTATTTGAGTGGAAATTATCAAAGTCCAATTGATTGCTTGCTTGATAAAAGTTAGAAAGATAATGCCTTATCTAACTAATAAATGAATGATTTTCATGTTTGAACATGAATCTTTTGCACATACCATGAGATCATACTAGTCTAGATTTCTCACTGAGTTGTTTGTATGGTTTTGAGAATAGACATAGACAAGTACAATGTTGATTGCAGATATTGTGATCCACTTAAACTCATGCATGGTATTAATGATTGATTGAAACAGTGAGTGATTATCATGATTTGAGTTGATTGACATGAGTTGTATGTACCCCACATCTGATTGTATGATTGGTACAACCCTCCTCAAGATATGCTAGAAAGCACTTTCAATACTTAAAACCTAGCTACTTAGGAGTATAAATGCTTAATTTGATCCATGATGGTTGATCCTCATTGGGATTCTTTTTCACTTCACTTTGGAAGGTGATCCTCTTTGGGATTCTTTTGATTCATTCACAAGGAATGTAGTCATAAAGATTTTATTGGTTATTCATCCAAGATGGATGTGTTCCTCTTTAGGAATCTTTTTGGATCATGATTTAGGTCATTTAGGTCTGTGCTTAGCACAACAAAGAATGCCTAGGTGTACTCCAGGTCTATGATTATCATAACAAAGGAGACACTTGTATGATTGAGCAATTTATAAACTATTTCACTTGGTGTATTGTAGTTACTTTGAAAGCAACCTATATTGGATAGATTAATATTCACCATAAACCAAGATGTGTTGTTGACCACCCATTCATAAGAATTTAGTTCTTCACTGTTGTATGTGATGTTAGGTGTCCCATGCTGAGCCTATCCACATATCAAACAAAGTATTGTCAGTCTTTATTAGTTGAAAAGGACTCAGATGCTAGTGTACTATCATTTCACATGAAATGTATGTGTGAGATATTGTTAAAAAGTGATTTGATTGCATGATATCTTGATGTTAATCTTGGACTATGACAAAATCAAGTATGTTTGATTTTAATGTTTGGAAAACAATAATTTGTTGTTTCATAGTTGATCATACCAAGTGACTGAACCAAAAATTCAAATCTTGTTGAATCAAATGGTTTTGTAAAAAGATTAGCCAACTGATTGTCTGTATGGACCTTGATCAACTTGATCAGACCTTTTTCTGAGCAATCTCTCAAAAAATGATATCTGATCTCTATGTGTTTGGTTTTTGAATGTTGAACAGGATTGTCTGTTATAAACATGGCTGCAGAATTGTCAATGTGTATGGGTGTTTTAAGAAAATTAAAGCCATAGTCAAGCATTTGGTTTTGAATCCATAACACTTGAGAACAGCATGCAGAAGAAGCTATGTATTCTGCTTCAGCTGTTGATACAGAGACATTTGTCTGCTTCTTGCATTGCCAAGAGATCAATCTTGATCCAAGAAACTGGCAGCCTCCAATGGTTGATTTCCTGTTGTTATTGCATCCCCCGTAATCATTGTCTGTGTAAGCACATAATGAGAAATCTCCATCTTTAGGATTCCACAAACCAATACCTGGTTTGCCTTTCAAGTATCGGAAGATTCTCTTTACAACATTTATATGTGATTCCTTGGGATCTGCTAGATATCTTGCACACATGCATACTGCATACATGATATCTGGTCTGCTTGCTGTAAGGTACATCAGAGAACCTATCATAGATATGTAGAGTTTCTGGTCAACTAATGTTCTTTCTGGATCTGGTCCAAACTTCAATCCAGTTGCAAATGGTGTCTTGCTTGAATTGCAATCAGTCATGTTATACTTCTTGAGTATCTGATGCACATATTTTCTATGATTGATGAAAATTCCATCTGTTGATTGTTGAACTTGTAGGCCTAGGAAGAATGTGAGTTCTCCCATTGAGCTCATCTGGAATTTTGATTGCATAAGAGTTTCAAACTCTTTGCAAAGCTGTGTGTTTGTGGAGCCAAATATTATGTCATCCATATAGACTTGCACTACTAACAAGTCTTGTTCTTTCTTTTTTAAGAAAAATGTCTGATCAATTTTACCTCTGGTGTAACCATTTTGTAGCAGAAACTTTGATAGAGTTTCATACCACTTCCTGGGTGCTTGGTGAAGACCATACAGAGCTTTGTCTAACTTGTATACTCTGTGAGGGAAATCTGGATATTCTAACCCTGGAGGTTGAGCAACATACACCTCTTCATCTATCTTACCATAAAGGAATGCACATTTTACATCCATTTGGTAGACAGTGAACTTCTGAGATGAGGCATAAGCAAGGAATACTCGGATGGCTTCCAGTCTTGCTACAGGAGCAAAGACATCATCATAATCAATGCCTTCCTCTTGAGTATAACCTTGAACTATAAGACGTGCTTTGTTTCTTATGACAATCCCTCTTTCATCTGCTTTGTTTCTGAATAGCCACCTTATGCCAATTGCATATTGATCTTTAGGCAGATCTACCAGCTTCCAAACTTCTTGCTTCTTGAATTGCTATAGCTCCTCTTGCATAACTTCTATCCAACTGTTGTCCTTTAATGCTTCAGTGATGTTTTTGGGTACAGTTAAGGATAAGAAACAGGAATACAAGCAAATGTTTGCTATATCAGATTGACTACGAGTCAATCTGGTGTTAAGATCACCGATGATGTTTTCTATTGGATGGTTCTTGTGAACTTTTGTGGTTGTAATTTGATCAACATGAATTGTTAAATCAAGATTGGTGATTGTCTGATCATGTGATGATGGGTGAGCAAGAGTATTGGGAGATGTGTGATTGTCTGATTGAAGGGGTTCAGTGAATGTTTGAGGGGAATCATGAAAGAAATCTAATATTTCATCTTCATGATATGTGTCTGGTAGAGAATGGTAGTCATCATCATCTGCATGTTGTTTTGGTTTGTTTGTTTCTTGTGATTGATTGGGTACAGGAGATGAAGATGCTAGAGTGTCTGATGATGTTTCTCTTGAGATGTTTGGTTGATCAGGAGGTGTTAACACAGTTGTGCCTGAAGGAGTGTTAGTGGTTCTCCTTGGAGGATCAGCAGTCAACGGGACATCAATGGTTGTTGGTGGAACCATTGGATATTCAGTGTTATCCTTTGAACCTAAAACATCAAAGTAAGTTGTGTCAAATGATTTTGTTAGTGCATCAATATCAAACAGCCAGTTTGATCCATTGACTTTCTTAGTGAAAAAATGTTCATTGAAAACAACATCAGTTGTTTCTTCCACTATATTAGCCTTGGATTGAATACTCTGTAAGCTTTTGAGCTTCTAGAATATCCAATAAAGAATCCATCATCTGCTTTTGGAGCAAATTTGGATAATTGTTCTCTGGTGTTTAATATGGAAACAGAACATCCAAATGCCTTAAGAAATCCTATATATGGTTTTCTTTTAAACACTAATTCATAAGGCATTTTGGAATGTTCTTTGATGATTAATGTTCTGTTTTGTATGTAGCAAGTTATGTTTATGGCTTCAGCCCAAAAGGATATGGGCAATAGAGAGTCAGCTAGCATGGTTCTAGCTGCTTCTATTAATGTTTTGTTTCTCCGTTCAGCTACTCCATTTTGCTGCGGAGTTCTTGCAACGCTGAATTGATGACTTATCCCTTTTTTTGCACAAAAAGAAGAAATAAAGTCATTCTTAAATTCAGTGCCATTATCACTTCTTAAAGATTTAACTTTAAGATCAAGTTGATTCACAATCTTTGTGATAAAGGATGTAATGATTTGTGTTGTTTCTGTCGTGTGTAAAAGAAAGAAAACCTATGTGAATCTGGAATAATCATCTACTATGACAAGACAGTATTGCTTCTTTCCTATGCTTAGGATGTTTGTGGGGCCAAAAAGATCCATATGAAGCAATTTGAGTGGTGTGTTATTAGAGTTTATCAATTTTGATTTATGGAAAACTCTATGTTGTTTGCCTTTCAGACATGCTGTGTAGTGGTCTGTATAGAAAAATTCCTTTTATGGAATACCTATGACTAGATCATTTTTAACAAGTTTGTTCATTCTGTTAAAATTAGTGTGACCTAATCGTCTATGCCATAATTGTGATACATCTTCTGTGGCTTTTGATAATAAACAAGTTTCAGGGGTTGATGCTGAAACATTGTTCATATCAATAATGTATGTGTTGTTTAGACGAGGAGTTTTCAAAAGGATATAATCTTCTGGAATCTGAAAACCCGTCTTAAGGATGTAGCAGTTGTTGGAGTCAAATAAGGTGGCGTATCCCTTGTCATAGATTTGTGATACACTCAGAAGATTAAACTGAAGATTGGAGCAGTAGTTGACATTTTCAAAGCTAATCAACCCATTTGTTACAGTTCCTTCGCCAGTTGTCTTCCCACCTATTTTATCTCCTCCAAAGGCTACATTGCCTCCATGTTTGTTCTTAAAATCCCGAAGGAGGGAATAGTTGCCTGTCCTATGACGGGAGCATCCACTGTCAACATACCAGATGTTGTCAGGCCTTCTAAGATGTCCCTGAAAAACAAAAGAAATCAGTTAGTTGGAGCAACCCAAGCCAAGATGGTCTTGGGTTTTTCGTCTTTTCCAACAACGCAAATTTCTTCCAAGACAACATTGTCTGTAGGTTTTGGAACTCTAGACACACTAAATTTCCTTTGGTTTGTTTTAGCTCTATTAGGAGAAGTGCTTTGTGCTTTTCTCTTTTGTGAGCTAGTGTCAGTGTTTTGTCTGTTCTGAGACTTATGTCTCCTTGATATGTGTTGGAAATTGTCATAAAAAGTTTTATCATTATCTAAAACAATTTTCTGATGAGGAGTTTGTTTAGGAACTCCCATTCTGCTCTTATTTTGAACAACTGATTGTTTTTCAGTGTTTTTCTCTATCTGAGCTTGTTTGTTTTGTTTCTTGTTTTTCTTGTTGAAAAAACAATTTGCTGTGCTGTGATTGTTTCTTTCACAAATGAAGCAGTAATTGTGAAAATGACATGACTATGTATTGTGATTATTCATCTTACAGTACTTGCAGTACTTACCATATCTACACTTTTCAGTTGTGTGTGTGAATTGATCACACCATTCACAGTATGGTAACTCTTATTTTGTTTGTTTGCTTAAAACTTTTGATTTCAAATTAGATTTTAATGGAACTTCAAAAGTTACTGATTGTTGTTTTGGCTGAATTGTGGTTTTGCCTTTCCCTTTATTTACCTGTTTGGGAAGGGCAATGGAAGTTACAGCTTTCCTTCCACCGAAACAGATATCAAATCCTTGAATCTATTTTGATTGTTTGTTTGATGTATTTGCCACACTTGAAACCTTTTGAGTTTCAGTAATTGGCTGATCATACTCATCATCTAATAAATCATCCTCATCATCATCTGTTGTTTGATTATCAAATTCATTATTTTCTCCTTGATAAAAGTCAGTGGATTTGATTGATGATGGTGTTGAACTTTTAACAAACTTTATCAAGGGTGATTTTGATTTAAAAAGTGATTTTGATGATGATGATGATGATTGTTTAGAGTCATCAGTCTTTTCTTGAGAATCATGAGATTCATCCTGTTTGTTGGTCATGGAGTCAGGTAAAGGAATATATATATATATATCATTATAAGGTGGACTTACATTATTATATCCTAAACCTGAAGGATCCTTAAAGGCCCTTTGTTATGTAAGAAGTTCTTCAAACTTCTTGTTACTGACCTAAAATTTCTGAAGTTTCACTTTAGTTTCAGCATGTAATGTTTTAGACTCAGTTAATGAGATAGAGAGTTGCTCAACCTGAGCTGCCAAAGTCAGTTTTTCAGACATTAGTTTGTCTAAATCTATTTGTAATGAAAGTATTTTAGCTGTATATTGTTTCTGTTTAGATTTTAGACTTTCATTTAAAATGTTTGTTTCTATGACTTTCTTTAATAGTTTATCAGCATGCTCTCTATACCTATTTACCTCATCAATGCATGTTTGACTACAGAGGTTTTCTTTTACTGCTTTTGGGATGTCTGTTAGTTTGTCTTCAATATCAGCCATAAGGGCATGATCTAAAGGTGATGGAATTTTAGCCTCATAAAGGCTTCAATCACATTCTCCATCCTTTTTGATGATCATGGCAGAAGATGTTGGATGTTGAGTTGAACTGAACTGAGTGATTTAAGGTTGAGTTGGTGCATTTGGAATACTGATTGGTGGAGGCACTTGTCTGTTTGTATGAATTCCACTTGAGTGTTATGCCTGATGTGTTTTTCTGTCAACTCTAGGCTGTTGACATTCTCTTGAAAAGTGCCCATAAAGCTGACAGTTGTAGTACCTAACTTTGGTTTTATCAAAACCAATTCTTGTCTTTTTGTCCATGTTTAATCCCCGATTTCTTTGTAGAAACCTTTTACACCTGTATGCTATCATGGCCATGGACCATTGTAAATCCATTTCTTCTACCATATCTGGTGGAAGCTCATCTAAGTCCTGTTGGATGATTTGAGATGGAGTCAGACTTGCTCCTAAGAATGCTTCAAAACTGGTTGAAAAGGCTGCATAAGCTGCCTTTTGCTCTTCACTTTATAGAATGATAGTAATAGCATCCATAGGTTTTTCAAGTTTGTGTATATTTGATGTTTGAGGTTTTGACTGTTTGTTTGAGGTGGAGTTATGAGGTTGATGTTTACTCTGGGGTGTAGCTTCATGAGAAGCATGAACTCCAATCTTTTTAGACTTGTGTTTGTTGCTGGTTGATTCTGGTGCTGAGAAGAATGATGTATCATGAGAATCCAAGAATTCTTCTTCTTCATCTTCTCCAATGCTTGTGAGGAAAACACTATCTGTGTGTTGAGTTTCTTTGAACTTATAGGCCTCTACATGTCTGATTTGGTTGTTGTTTCTGGATTTTTCATCCATCTCAAGTGCTTCAACCTTGGCTACTAGTGAGTCAAGGGATAGGGCCTCTAAGTCCAATGTTGCTTTCATGAGTGACACTGACTGAGTCCAACTCTCAGGCAATGTCTGCAACATTTTCTTATTGATTTCAACAGTGTCATATTTGAGTCCATATACTATCATTTCATTCACAAGTTGGACATATCTATGCAACTGTTGAGGAATTGACTCCCCATGTATGTGATGGAAGGTTTCATATTGGGTCCTCAGTTTTTCCTTTTTGATTTCCCTAATTTCCTCACTTCCTTCACACATTGTGTGAAGAACCTTCCATAGTTCATGAGCAGTTTTGAAATTTTCAACCCGTGTCAAAATTTCAAAAGGCAAAGTCATAGCTAAAATGCTATATGCCTTCATGTCTGTTTTGACCCGCTTAAGGTCATCACCAGCTACACTTTTCAGACTAACTGGTTTTTGTATGTTATAATCTGGTCCTAATGTCAGTGGGATGTAAGGACCTTCAGTAATTGATGTCCATAAATTTGGATCTTGATATGTAATCCAATTTCTGAACATGATTTTCCATTGCTTGAAGTCTGATTTGTTCTTCAACTTTGGGGGTTTTAGTCCACTCTTAGAACTCATCATTTCATCAGCCATGTTTGTTTGATTTAAACTTAATAAATTTTAAGTTAAATTGGTTTGTTTAAATTTTAGTCCGGTGCTAAATTTTTAATTAATCCTAATTGTCTCTAGGATTTGTTTGTTGTTGATAAACCATTTTTAATTAGATTTACCAAATAAAGGAAATTAATTAATTAATTAAAATCCAATAATAAGCCACTTTCAAATCTCGGTGATAAAAAAGGAATATTCTGTCAAGGGAATGTCAACTTTTTAATGATGTCAGTCAAATAAAGTCAAAAACCCTAAAAACAAATATTTTGTTTTCTAAAGTTAACTTTTAAGATCAAAAAGTAACTTTTTGAAAAAATCAAAAGAAGATTTCGGTATGATGAACAATCACAATCACCGAAGATTGTGAAGGTAATGGATGAACAAAAACTAGGGTTTATCCTAGGGTTTGTTGGCGGCTGAGATAATTTCAACAAAAACAACAATCGGTTTGTTGTTTGATGAAGATTAATCACCTGTTTCGATATACAATGAACCGATTCAAAGTATTCAACCCAGTGTTTGTTTGATAAAAACTGGATAGAACAATAACCGTATATTGTTTATCCGAAACCCTTAAAAACCGATGAGGTTTTAGTGAGTTTTGTGATGAACACGTTTGAAAATTGCGTATGAATGATGTTTTAAGCTAAAAACCTTCTGTTTGAAGATGTTTTAACAACTGATGAACAATACCCGTGTATTGTTTCACAGAAACTTGTGTTGTTTGAGATGTTCAAGCTGAAAAATCAACAAAACTTCTTCAAGATGCACAAAATGATTCAGAAATCATATTTGTTTGCATTTGTTGTATGTTAATAGTAGAAGAAGATGAAAATGAACTAAACAACTTGTTGATGTGTGTTTTTTGAAGCTAATGAACAACTGAAATCAATGTTGTTGAATGAGAGGATCAAAATCAATGAATGATTGAGCCAAAGCTCTGATACCACCTGATGAAATCAGCTTGGACTCATGATGAACATGAATAAAAGGTTGATTTCCCCAAGGATCTTTTCAATATCTCTCAATTATCAACAAACAAGAACCATGGTGCGGAAACCCATGATTCAAGTGTATGAAATCAGTGTGTGTGTGTGTGTGTTTGTGTGTGTTTTAATGCTCAAAAATAATAATAACTACTTGATTGTATTAATTGTTCAAAAAGCTTACAAAGGATTAGGGTAGTGTGCTATTTATAGCCTATACACAAAAGCTATATACAATTACTAAACTACCCTTATGTAAATAAAATTACATAGAAAATAATCCTAAGTCTACAAGTCATCCGCTGTGGAGAATAAGTCATCCGCTGTGGAAGATATCTCATCCGCTGCGGAGAAGACTTGTCATCCGCTGTGCAGTGTTTGTTCATCCGTTGTGGAATGTTCATTCGCTGTGGATGAACATCCGCTGTGAACACGTGTGTTTGCTTGTATGTTGTCCGCTGTATCTTCTTCATCCGCTGTGGGATGGATGTTCATCCGCTGCACACACTTGGACAGATTTCTTCATCCGCTGCTGATGATCTGCATCCGCTGTGACTCTTTCTTCATGCGCTGCAGACACTTGTACAAAATTTCTTTTATCTACAATTCTGAAAAAGAAATTTAATCAAATATTATTGTTTGTTATGAATGATAATGATGCTAATGTGTTAGTAAATGATGTTTGAATGTTAGAACACATTATGTTTGATATATGTCTGATATGGCAAGCATCATACTTTTATGCATTATTTCTTAATGCACTTGTTGAGTCCAACAGTTCTAACACTTAGTCAATTCTTCCAAATTGACCAAGTCTGATGTTTGCTGTAATAACATAAACTAACACACACAATAATATGGGTTACCATATAATTCACGCATTACATTATATTATCAAAAAGAGAATTACGCTAATTAATTACAAGAGTTGACAAGTCAAGTAAACCTATACATTTGATCTAGTTCTAACAATACCCCCCCTATAGGTTTAGCCTCTTGTAATCAGTTGTTCAAGTCTCTCAATTCTTGAACTCTTGTCAAAATTTTGGTATTGAAGTATCCCACAGTATTCTTTTGATCTTCATACTGATACTTTATCTTCATTCTCCCCATTCTCTTTAATGTTTCGTATTTCTTGCCCAGGATGTCCTCTTCAGTGGTTAATGTTGCAATAATACTATTATTAGACACCACTTCCAACTCATCCTGTTCTGAAATTCTCAGTTCTGTTATTGGCTCTATCTCTGCTCCCATCAGCTGCCCAGCTTCAAACTTCCTTCTCTTATGAGCCTTGGCATGGAGCTTGTCAATAACTTGAATGAAGTGTACATACAAGCACAAGTCATTTTGAGCAGATTGATCATTGAGCTTGGGAAAATACTTGTCATGTAGATATGAGGTATAGCTTGGATGAAGCAGCTTGATCTCCATTGGTCAAATAGACTTATGCTAGGACCTTTCTTCAGTGGATCATTTCTCTGAAGATTCTGAATTGATTTAGAAGTCTCAGCTTTTTGCTTCTTATGGACCTTTAATTTGTTCTTTTTGTTAAAGAAACATTCTTAAGTGGAATGATTGTGCTTGTTGCAGATGGCACAATGCTTGTTGAAGTAACAATCTGAGGTCATATTATTGTTCATATTACAGATGGAGCAATAGCTGCTGAAGTAACACTCTTCTATGCTGTGGTTATGCATATCACACCATTTGCAATACTTCTCTTCAGCTTCACTATCAGAGTCAGCTTCTATCTTTGTCAGTTTCTTCATCAGTATCTTCTTTTGCTTCTTCAGTTCTTTCTCAATCTTTGCATCTGAAAGATCCTTTTATTTACCTTTTTGGTTAATAGTTGAATCCTGAGGTATTTTCTTCTTCCGTAGATCTTCTATGGATGAATGTTTAGGTTCTGATGATTTCTTCTTCCGCGGATGTTCTACGGAAGACTGTTTTGTCTTCTTCCGTAGATCTTCTACAGCTGACACATTTTTCCTTTGTTTTTCTATGGATGTGTGAGAACCTGTCTTCTTCTTCCCCTGGTGATCTGTGGAAGTGAGACTATCTTCTTCCTCTGTAGTTCTTTTTGCTGCTTTGCTGTTGTGCTATTTGGTTAATTCATGTATGCCTTCATTCAACTGACCAATTCTTATGTAGATGGTCTTCAGCAAATTTCTTTGTTTTGGTGGATAAGGTAGCTTGATTTCATCCAGAACTTTAGGGATTATATGTTCTTTTACCATAGTTTTACCCTTACCCAAACCAACACTATCATGTTCATTAGGTTCATCACCCTCATCCAGATCATCACAGTTATCATAATCAAATTCTGATTCATTTTGTTTTGAAAATCCTGATTCAGATGAATCAGTTTCACATGATTCAGTGTCATTATTTTCAACTTTTGACTCAGTTTTGGTGCTAGACATAAAATGATTTGATAAACTGTTAGTCATGGACTCAGGTAGGGTGGTGTAGTTGTCATTTACCGGTGGTGCAACCGCATGAAATCCCAACCTAAACCTGTTCTTTGATTCAATATAAGAGTTTAACAGTTTCTCATACTTCTGTGATGATAGTTGAAATTTCTAAAGCTTTACTTCAGTAGATGCATGCTCAGACATGGATTTTGTTAATGAGGTGGTCAAATGCTCAACTTGTGCTTTCGGGTTGTAGTTTTCAGACACAAGTTTGTTTAAATCCTTTTGTAATGAGATGATTTTGACATGATAAAGTTTATGTTCTCTTACATGAGATTCATTTAAAAGCATAGTTTCTTTGACTTTATCAGCCAATTATTGAGCATGATGCCTATATCTTTCAACTTCATCAATAGATAAGGAAGTACATAATCTTTCTCTTACCTCTCTGGCCATTGGTGGAACTTTATTTTCCATGTTAGCCATCAGTGCCTAGATTTCTTCTAGCACTTCCTTCTCATGCAAGCTCCAATCACAAGTACCATCCTGCAAAATAATCAAACAAATTTCTTTAGAATTACTAGTACCTGTTGAAGAACATGTGGCTGGTGGGGATGAGTTTGTGAGCTGTGGTTGCTTGAAGCTCCTCTGATTTGCTTGTCTTGTGTTGTTGTGGATTGCTGATGGTTGTTGCATTCCCTTGAGAAGGGTCCATACAGATTGCACTTGAAGCATCTCACTTTGGACTTATCATCACCAATTTTTGTTATTCTTCCTCCCACTAATAGTCCCTTGATTCTCTTCATGTACATTTTGGCTCTGTAGGCAATCATGGCCATTTGCCATTACAGATCCATCTCTTCTACTTCATCAGGATGAAGTTCTTTGAGGTCTTGCTGACAGAAGTAGGCAGGAGTCAAAGTAATTCCTAAGTAAGCCTGGAAGCTTGAACTGAAAGCTGCAAAAGCTGCCTTCTGTTCTTCTAATTCCAGAACCATAGTGATTGGTTCTGTTTGATTGCTGTTCTTGTTGATCTTGGAGACATCAGCCCTTCCTTTTGACTTTCTATGTTGATTGTTTTGAGAGCTCAATTTGGAGGGCTTGGCGGTATAGAAGCCAGTTTCATCTTCATTGTCACTCTCAACACAAGAATTGTCTTCATCTTCATTGGAGATGAATGCACTTCCAACATCCTTTGATTCTTTGAATTGGTACGGTGCTATAGGTGCTTTGACACTCTTGTTTCTGGTCTTTTCGTCCAACTCCAAAGCTTCTACCTTTGCCACCAGAGTGTCTAGTCCGATTGACTTCAGATCAAGTGTGTTCTTGAACATAGACACAGTCTGTGTCCAGTTTTCTGGTAAGGCATGAAGCATCTTTTTGTTTAACTCCTCGTTACTATACTTCAGTTCAAAGATATTCATCTCTGTAACAAGTTGCATAAACCTATGGAGTTGTTGAGGAACTGACTCACCGACAATATGATGAAAAGTTTCATATTATGAGCGAAGTGTATCCTTTTTAATGCTTCTTATCTCGTCACTTCCTTCACACAAAGTGTGCAGGATTTTCCATAACGAGTTTGTTGTTTTGTATGACTCGCACCTGATCAAGAGATGTTCAGGCAATGCCATTGTAAGCATACTATAGGCTTTGATATCGATCTTGACCCTCTTAGCATCATCAGGTAACAGATTTTTTAGACTACAGGTTGATTGTTATCCTTATAATCCGGTCCTAAGGCAGGTGAAATATAAGGACCTTCAGTAATCGAAAGCCATAGATCAGAATCTGTATAATTAACATGATTCCTGAACCTGATTTTCCAAGTTTTGAAATCAAATTTGTTTTCCAACTTTGGAGGTTGATACGCACCAACCACTGAATTGCTCATGTTAATTAATTCTGTTAAATATCAAAAGCAACAACTTTGTTTGAATAAACACCAATTAAACAAATCAAACTGATAGATCAACTGATCTAGATGAATGAGCACGTGGCTCTGATACCACCTAATAATCCAAGGATCATTGCAGAATTATCAATTTGATTTTAACAAGTATTGATCATGGAATTATCAATACCTGCTGTTTAATGGATTGTTTATCAAAGATTGAAATAGATGAACAAGAAGAACAACTAAAAAAACTAAACGTTACAATGCAATACACAGATTGTTTTCAATTGCTCTTCAATCAATCGATTACAATTGATTATAATGCTATATGTTGTTTATGATTGATCTTGCTATCTTGTTAGTGTTCTGTGTTTTTATCTTTGTTATTGTTCTCTTGATATATAGAGATCGTGTTTCTATTCTGTTCCTAAATCATTGCTGATATTTTGCTATTTTGTTGCTACACTAAAGCTAACTTCCTCTAACTATACGAATCCTTGCCTTGTTTATCGGCATAGGAGTTTACAATTTACAATGGAAATTATATTTTACAAAATAGAATGTTGTTGATGTGACGTGGAATATTCGCTTGAATTAAATATCTTCCGCCGCCATTGACTCGATGTTATTGCTCTGACAAGTTGACTTGTTGACTATGTTGCGTACTTGATGATGTGAAATCAATACAAGTTTGTTAATCTTCCGT
The DNA here is from genome assembly GCA_025506505.1 of Flaveria sonorensis. Lineage (NCBI taxonomy): Eukaryota > Viridiplantae > Streptophyta > Magnoliopsida > Asterales > Asteraceae > Flaveria > Flaveria sonorensis. Next base: position 26,160,792 of record CM046440.1, on the reverse strand, counting down.
AGAAATTGGTCTTCCGTATGAAGTTCTTCTTCCGCAGCAAATAGTTTTCCGCAACAACACTTTGTCTTCAGCATTTGTTCTTCAGTGATTGTGCTTCCGCAGGAGTTCTTGTACTTGTTCTTCAGCAGCAAGCTCTCCTTCAGCAGCTCCATTTGATCTTTGGTCTTGTTCAGCAGTTGTTGTTCTTCCGTAGGAGATCTACGGAAGCACAAACTTCAGTTATGCTCCTGAGAACATCTAAGGAAGAACACTTATTCATCCGTAGGTTGTTCTAACACTTAGTCAATTCTTCCAAATTGACCAAGTCTGATGTTTCATGTAATAACATAAACTAACACACATAATATTATGGGTTACCATATAATTCATGCATTACATTATATTATCAAAAAGAGAATTACATTGATTAATTACAATAGTTGACAAGTCAACTAAACCTATACATTTGAAGTAGTTCTAACAGTAATATAGGTTTTTTTTGTTATTGGTATCATTAGATTAGATTGAATGCTCTTTAAGTGTAGGTATCCGTGAGTCAAGTGAAGGCATTTATTGAATTCGTATAGGTAACTTCTATTATATGCACGGTATTTTAATTGAATATGTGTATTTTTTGAACAAAATTTTATTTTTTTGAAAAAAAAATTAAAAACAAAATTTTAAAAAGTTGATATAACTGTTTTATTATTTACAATCATTTCTCATATGTAATTTCAGTCTTATCATATATCTTAGAATATTATTTTATAATTATTAATTTTTATTATATTAATATTTTATTTATTTAACCCGTGTAATATACGGGTTTATTAAAGCTAGTATGTATATATATATATATATATATATATATATATATATATATATATATATATATATATACATACTTTAATATAAGAGTAACTTGAGATGACACGTGACAGCATCACAATCATCCTCACTAAAATTTTTCCTCCTCTCTCTCATATTAAATAATTATCTTAATTATTAATAATATTATTTAATACTTTTTTAGATTTAATAAATTAAGAAATAAATCTATTCATTAATGTTATTTCTAAATAAATAAATTTTTTATAAAATAATAATTATTTCTAAAGCATAAAACTTTTTTAAAAATATAAAATATTTTAAAATTGATATTTTAAAAAAGTCAATTTTTTAGAAACCAAAAGTAATCAAATTTGGGAGTTATAATAAGAAAATTTTTAAAAGTGACATTTTTATACGGTTTGTTTCAGAACAAAATGTTTATTTTTTTGGAAAAAAAATTAAAAGCAAATTTTTAAAAAGTTGATATAAAAATATTATTATTTACAGTCATTTCTCATATATAATTTCAGTCATATCATATATCTTAGAATATTATTTTATAATTATTAGTTTTTATTATAATAATATTTTATTTATTCAATTCGTGTAATATACGGGTTTACTAAAGCTAGTATATATATATATTCCTACAAACTTATAATATATCAAAATATATCCAAACTAAAATTCTAATATCATACTAGTAAAAATACCCATGCGTTGCGGCGGTACGGCTGTTATGTGATTTTTTGGGAAGAAAGATGTTCAAATACAAAGTGTATTTTTTCTACAAAGTGTGAGAAGACACAATGAGTCAAAAAAAGACACAAAAAAATTATATCTCACAATCTAAATCGAATTTCAAAAAAGTAATTCCTAGCTTTTGTTCCCCTAGCCGTTCTCACTAAGAAAAAAAATAAACGAAAAATAAAAAAATAAAAAAATTAACGTTTCTTTCTTGTGTCATTTATGAAAGACACAATGACATCATTGTGTCATTGTGAAAGACACAATGACTTCATTGTGTCATAAAAAACACAATAAATTTTTTTTTTCTGAAAGAGGACGACGAGAGGAACAGAGACTCCAAAGTACTTTTTTGAAATTCGATTTAGATTGTGAGATATAATTTTTTTGTGACTTTTTTAGCCTCATTGTGTCTTTCACACTTTGTAGCAAAAATACACTTTGTAGAATAACCTCATCCTTTTGAGAATTCGATTATAGTCAGTATCAGCTCAGTGCGTTATGATGTAAATTAGAAAATCAAAATATAATTATTGAAAAATTGAATGAAATAAAACAATTACGTGTATTACAAAAGTCTTTAATACAATTATATTATCCCAACAAGATTAGTGAAAGCATGGGTGGTATTTGTTGTCGGAAATCACTTATTACCTAGATTTAGGGGGAGGGTTTGTTTTATGAATGTAAATTAGAGTTTTATTATCATCGTATGCAGCTTTCGGTGGTGATTTGCATAGACCGGAGAAAGTTAATGGAGGAATTGTCACAATAAATTACCATCTTATTGTTAATGAGCTGTTAACAATAAGCAAGGGAAAGGGGAAGATGGATTAGTGTTCAATCACAATGAATGAACAACATTAAAAGTAAATAGCGGTTTTGTTTGGCCACGTGTATATGCTTTAGCATTTGTATTATAAGCATCATATGTTATATTTTATTGTAAGGGCAAGACTTTTCATATGGGTGTCTTAATCCATATGTAAAATTATCACTCTATCCTCCTTTCACTTTTATTATAAAATATATAGATAAATATTAAAATTATTAAACTCACAATATGCATCTAAAAAAATTAGTATTATAGTTATTATAAATATTAAGATATATATAAGTTATATACTTAAATATTTAAATAAAATAATACTTAATTTAAATAGTATTTAGTTATAAAAATATAATTAGTAATATGAATTTAAATGTCAACTTATAGTATCATAAATAAAATAAAATTTAATAAAGTGAATTAAATAATATCATATTATTAAATAATATATTATAATATTTATTAAATACATGAAAGAGACAGGATCAAAAATATCAAGGTATATAAAATTTAATAGATAAATTTACCATATTGCCCCTAAAGTGTTTTAAAATAGTAATCAATTCACTATTTTGCCCCTCTTAAATATCTTGCACTCCTTTGAACATGTTGCTTCAAAACTTGTATGCTTGGCAAAATTACATCTCTATCCAAAGAGATATATTATATAGTAGTATAAATATAAGTATTTAAATAAAATAATACTTAATTTAAATACTATTTATTTATAAAAATATGATTAATAACTATAAATTTAAATATAAATTTATATTATTATAAATAAAATAAAAATTAATGATGTGAATTAAATAATATCACATTATTAAATAATTTATTAATAATGTGTATTAAATAATACAATAATTAGAAGAAGTTAATTAAATAGGGGCAAAGGAAAACTATTGCATAAAGCACTTGTACTCTATGCTTAATATGTTGTATAGGTGTCTTGTAAGGCCCCCTTCCCGGAAACCTCACAGTTGGTCAATCATAGCATTAATTATATAAAAACATATACATATAGTAAAACATCGCAGCGGATTTAAAATTTTCAAAAGCCATTCATTGCATTAATATTTAATGTTGCCAAATAATACAACAATGTATAATAGGAGTTACAAAATAAACGTTTAGTTGCATTATAAAACAACATAATTAACATGCATGAATGGATGCCAGTCTTGCCCGCCAAGTAACTTTTCCCATGTGTCATCCTCAGCAACTATTACCTGCCAACTGAAAGTGCATAAAAGTCAGCGTTGCTGAGTGAGTTCTAGTTTTAAAAGCATTAAAGTACCTTGTTTATAATAAAATATCCTTTTCCTTAAAACACGTCCTTTACTCTCGTTCATGAGCATTCATCGTACATATATCAAGGTATAACCTTATTATCTTCCATTATCGCATGTATTCATTCGTTTCGTACTTTTTCATTATCTTTCACTTCTATCCAGATCCTGTCATAAGCTATGCCCCATCATTGTGCATGAAGCAACCACCTTTTGGGGTCAAGCAACAAGGATCTCGTTTTCGCACGTCTCGATCAGTCACAAAGACTGACCCTCCTGTGTGTGAACCCTCATGGGTAAAATTGCACGTTATATAACACACAGTTGAGCTAACAACTCTCAATGAGTTGTGAACCTCTCTAAAAATTTTGCTTGCAAGACTTTTCATTCATTCGTTATGTTTCACTTTTCGTTATCATTAATCTTTCACTTCATTTATGATAATACTTTACGTATACGAGCATAATCACACCATGTAAAGTCACATAATAATACGTAATATGAACATAAGAACAGGCCATAATCATGTATAACATAAACACATATAACCATCAAAACATCCTAGAGCTTAAACCTTAAAATTTCTATTTCTCAAAATCTCAGAAATTTTTCTAAGTCTTTTAGGCGCATGAGCACTATGTAGGCGCCTGAGTACTATGCAGGCGCCTGAGTACTATGTAGGCGCATGAGTACTTGGGTGCATGGGAAAGTTAGGCACCCGAACTAACACTTAGGCGTATGAGCAATTTTCTGGGCGCATGGATACTATTTGGGCGCATGAGGTACACTTAGGCATTTGGGTAGTGGGCGCATGGGGTGGAACTTAGTCTTTTTGGCTAAGTATCAGGCGCATGAGCCTACCACTTAGGCGCATGGGCAAAAATCCAGGCGCATGAGCCCTATTTGGGCGCATGAGAAGGGACTTAGGCGTTTTAAGCAAAATTCAAGCGTACGAGCATACTTAGTTCGAAACTTACACTGTCCAGACCCAAATCATCATCCTAAATGGTTATCAACCCATAACTAACTTACAAGGCACCTAAAATAAGCATAAAACCATACAACACAACCAACCATACACAAACATACATATGGTTAGCATACATATAAGATGTAAAACGTTTTATATGCATTTTCAGCCCCAAAATAAGTTTAAAACAAGAAAACCGGGGATCTAGAACTCACCTAATGCAGCCTTCAAGTAAAACTCCACCGAACTTGAGGGCACAACGAGTCCAAACACCTAAAAACACAACAAAACACACAACCAAGCACAAATAACACATAAAAATCGGTTTTAAGGTTGAAAACCCAACAAAACCGAACCAAAAACACAAAGAATGTGACACCTCGTGATTTCAAGTTAATATTGTTCCCGCTATCTAACCCCTCTCCACCATTCTATAATTACTAAATTCGTTTATTAAATGAAAGTAAATATTTTTAGCATTATAATTACTTAACTATAAAATAATCTTAAACTAATTAGACCTACTAGGTTAACTAAAATTAAAGTTATATAAGTTAAGGGACCTAGATGTCATTTTTTCAAAGTTGATTTCTATATAACCAACCCTCCCTTCCTTTACTCCCATAACCTAATGCACCATCGTCTACGCATTGCCGTCGCCTCCTTGAACCGCCATCACTGCCGTCGGTCGAACAACCATCCCCGGCAGCCTGCGCATCCGCAACCGTGAAGCAACTTGAGAGCATGACCATCCCCGCTTAGCTACCCCGTTGAGTCGGTTATCATCCGCAACCGTCACAGCTTTCGGTAGTCTTGGTCATCTGTCGAACAACCTGCATCCACCGGTATGATCCCTCGCTCGACTAACTTTTTTCGTTTCATCGCGTGCACTTGAATGAGTGTACGGTTGTCGTGATCGAGTTTGGTTGCGGTAGAGGGTTGTGGGCTGTACGGGTGGGTTCTTTTGTGTTCATAGGTTGTGTATGTTGGTGGTGGGCAGTGTGCTGTATACTTGCATATATCCATGTTCTGTGTATTCATGTTCTGTGCGTATAAACATACGTCTGCGGGCATCACGGTGGGGTTTCTCCATGGCTGCATACGTACGTATGTATACGTGGTGTTTGTATCTTGCGACGTATATACATGTGTGCGCTTCCGTGAGTATATAGGTGTTCTGTGAGGTATGTGGATGTGTTTATAGTTTCAGGTATTCATGCGGTTTGGGGTGGGTGCTAACGACCGCGTGTGTCTAGGCTACGGTTGTATGTATTCATATGTGTTGGTGTGTGTGTGTTTAGCCGTGTGTGTGAGTGTGTTTCATTGTTATGTGTGTGTGTTTAGCCGTGTGTGTGTGAGTGTGTTTCTGGGTTGTGTGTGTGTGTTGCTGTGTGTGTGTGAGTGTGTTTTTTTTGGTTTATTGTGCATCGGTGGGTGTAATGCATATCGTGAATTGTGTGTGCATTCTAGTAGATATATACATACATGGTATGATGGTTTGTATGTATAGTGTGTGTGTGCTATGTTATGCATACATTATATGTACGTGAATGTGTGTGTAATACATATTATAGATATGGGTGTGATGCGTATAAGATTATAAAATATAATATATATATATACATATATATATATATATATATATATATATATACATATATATATATATATATATATACATATATATATATACATATATATATATATATACATATATATATATATATTATATGGTATATGGGTGTGGTGTGAAATATATGTATATTATGAAATATACGAGTATGTTGGGTATGAACTAGTAGGCATTACCTGTGCATGGTTGGTGCATGTTTGGACTTGATTGAATGGGGAAATGGTGGAAGTTTGTATCGTAACCAAACCGAGAATGCGAAACCGTACGACCCATTGCTAATATTTAATATTTAATATTAACTATACATTAAATGTGCATTCAGATTATTTGGAAACCTAATCACCTGTGTTTGAATTTACCTGTTGCTGTGCATTTAAGGTGAGTTTACAGCCCCACTTTTCATACTATACTCTCTTTCGGGGGAGAGAAACACATTGTTTTCATATACTGTACGTTACTTAGATTTGTAATACTGCATATACTTGTGTACTATGGTTTTACCACTACGCTCATTCAGACCGTTAATATGGGATTAACGAGGTGATTGTTAGTAGATCTGCTGGGTTTGACAAACCCCGCCCGGGCTAGTCGCGCTAGCTTGACTGGAGGAAATAGGTGAATGGTTAGCCTGTTTTACTATGCTGTGGTTTGGTACCCACAGCCGGGGCATTCATTACATTATTACTATCAGCTCTGTCGTGAAATTCATACACATAGTGACTTGTTGTGGGCTAGCTACCTACTCATATGCTTTGATTACTAAATCTGGATTCCATTACTGTTACTAACTGTTTTCTGTTAAACCTGTGAGCTCATCAAATTTGTGTTGACACTTTAGCATGTTTCTTTCAGGTTCTCAACATGCGCATGCTTAGGATCATATCATTCATGCATTTATCATCTCATGTGATACATTATGTTTTTCCATGAACTTTATTTAATTGGTTTGCGCGTGTTGCGCCATTTAAGATTTAAAATTTATTATGCTTCCGCAACTATTATTATGTTTACATAATTGACTCTGTCTTTGGAAATTTCAAACGTTAACAAATAATTATGTTTTGTAATTAACGTGCCGTTTGGTGTAACTAGTGGCTGAGATCCTGGTATGTCACACGCCTAACGGTAATACCCCGTTTGTGGAAATTTGAGGGTGTGACAAAGAACACCTACCTACGAATTTTCAGCTTCTTCTTCTTGAATAACCGTGAGAAACTCCGTTCTTCTTTCTTATTTCTTGTTCCAGTCGAAAAAGCAGAAGGTGTAAAAGGCAGTGGCATGGGCGGCCATGCCTTTTAAACATTAAAATAATAAGGTTTTGTAATTTTTACACTTTGGCCCCCTCCACTAGTGCTCATTTTCTTTTCTCTTCTTAATACTTTGCTTTTCCTTTGTTTTTGACAAAATTTCGGGTGTTACAAGTCCACCCCCCTTATAGAGGTTTCATCCCCGAAACTTGTCATTCTTCAAACACTTGTGGGTAATGCTGTCTTATTTCTTCTTCAGTTTCCCACGAAGAATAAGATCCCTTCCTGTGCCTCCACTGCACACGCACCAGTGGAACCACTTTATTCCGCAGCCTCTTCTCTTTCCGGTCTATGATTGCCACTGGTTGCTCTACATAGTTGAGCCGCTCATCTACTTCGATGTCCTCCAGTGGTACAATCATATCTTCGTTATCTAGACATTTTCTCTGACGAGACACATGGAATGTTGGATGAATTCCACTTAACTCATCGGGTAGCTCCAATCGATAGGCCACCTCTCCTACTCATGCAATAATTTGGAAAGGTCCTATGTATCCCGGGCTCAGCTTACCCCTCTTTCTAAACCGGATGATCCCCTTCCAAGGTGAGACCTTCAACATGACTCTATCGCCCACGTTGAACTCAATCGGTCTACGCCTTTTATCGGCATACGAATTTTGTCTATCTTTTGCCGCCTTCATAAAGGCTTTGATCTTTTCTAACTTCTCCGTCGTAGCGTCGATCACCTCAACACTTCCTAACTCTTTCTGCCCGATGTCACCCCAACACACGAGCGTTCTACACCTCCTACCGTATAGCATCTCATATGGTGGCATACCAATGCTGGCATGATAACTATTGTTGTATGAGAATTTAGCTAACGGTAAGTGTTCATCCCAACTTCCTCCAAAGTTGATCATGCATGCTCGGAGCATATCCTTGAGCATCTGGATCGTCCTCTCAGACTGACCATCTGTCTAGGGGTGGTAAGCCGTACTGATGTGTAGCCTCATGCTCATCACGTCGTGAAATCTCTTCCAAAACTTGACTGTAAACCGAGTGTCACGGTACTACAAAATAGACACCGGTACACCATGACGAGTTACAATCTCCTTGATGAATAAATCCGCCAACCTCTCAGATGAATACATCTCCCGGATCGGCAAAAAGCGAGCACTCTTCGTCAGGCGGTCAACTATCACCCATATGGCATCGTACCCCCTTGTCGTACGTGGTAACTTCGTAATGAAGTCCATGGTGATGTGCTCCCATTTCCACTTGGGTATATCCGAAGGTTGGATCTTCCCATATGGCTTCTGATGCTCTGCCTTCACTTGCAGGCAAGAAAGGCACTTGCTCACATACTCCATCAAGCTTCATACCCGGCCACCACTAATCTTTCTTCATATCATGTTACATCTTAGTAGCGCCGGGATGAATGGAGTATCAAGTCTTATGAGCTTTGTCCATGATCCGCCCCCGTAGGTCTCCATAACGAGGGATCCACATCCGCCCAAAGCGGGTTCTAACTTCGAGAGTATTTCACCCAACTCTGTGACCATGCCTCTCATCCTTTTAGAGTTAAGGCGATCTTATTTCAACGCCTCATCTTGGAACTCTTTGACCTGTGTCATCATATCGGAGGTCATAATCAACTGGTAAGCTTTCACCCGGATTGGCATGGGTCTCTCCTTACGGCTAAGGGCATCTGCCACTACGTTGGCTTTGCTCGAATGGTAGTGGATTTTATGATCATAATCCTTGATCGTTCTAGCCACCTCCTTTGCCTCATATTGAGGTCCTTCTGCTCAAAGAAGTATTTCAAACTCTTATGGTCCGTGAAGATAGTGCACTTCGTCCTGTACAAATAGTGCCTCCAAATCTTCAGTGCAAAGACCACAGCCGCTAGCTCCAAGTCGTGAGTGGGGTAATTAGCCTCATGGATTTTCACCTGTCGGGACGCATAGGCTATTACTCTTCCCCTCTGCATTAGCACGCAACCCAATCCCGAATAAGAAGCATCTGAATAGACCACTAAGTCTTTGTTCCCTTCGGGCAATGTCAAGACAGGAGCTTGAGTCAATCTCATCTTTAACTCCTTAAAAGCATTCTCCTGTTCCAGACCCCATACAAACTTTACGTCCTTACGGGTCAACTTGGTCAATGGTGAGGCTATCTTGGAAAAGTCTTGGATAAATCTTTTGTAGTAGCCCGCCAAACCCAAGAAACTACGAATCTCGGATGGCATCTTTGGAGACTTCCATTGCATCACTGCCTCAACCTTTGCAAGGTCCACCATGATTCCTTCAGAATTTACCATGTGACCTAAAAATTGAACTTCACGCAACCAGAAAGCGCACTTAGAGAATTTAGCATGCAACCTCTCTTTTCTAAGCGTCTCCAATACTTCGCGTATGTGGCCGGCATGTTCTTTTTCGCTCTTCGAATAAATCAGGATATCATCGATAAACACAATCACTGATTTATCCAACATCGGCTGACACACCCAGTTCATCAAATCCATAAAGGCAGCTGGCGCGTTAGTTAGACCAAAAGACATAATGAGAAACTCGTAGTGTCCATAACGCATACGAAAAGCTGTTTTAGGGACATCTTGCTCCTTCACCTTCAATTGATGGTAGCCAGATCGAAGATCTATTCTTGAGAACCAACTGGCATCTTGGAGCTGGTCAAACAAGTCATCAATTCTAGGTAGTGGATATCGGTTCTTCACCGTCAACTTGTTTAACTCTCGGTAGTCAATGCACATCCTCATACTACCGTCCTTCTTCTTTACAAACAAGACCAGAGCACCCCAGGGAGAGATGCTCGGTCGGATGAACCCCTTGTCCAGCAACTCTTGCAGCTGAACCATTAGTTCCTTCATTTCAGACGGAGCCAATCGATACGTTGCCTTGGCAACTGGCTGAGCACCAAGTATCAAATCGATCAGAAACTTGATTTCGCGGTCCAGTGGCACACCTGGTAAATCTTCTGGGAACACGTCCGGAAAGTCACACACAACTGGAACATCAGATAATTGTGCTACTGAAGCGTCCACATCCTTCACGTAAGCCAAGTAGGCACTACATCCATGTCTCATGCACTTCTCTGCCACCACCATCGAAATCACTTTAGGAACCGTAGTCACTCGATCACCGTAGACCGTCACTGAACTTCCATTAGGAGCAGTTAATCAGATCATTTTCTTGCGACACATAATATTCACCTCATAGGCTACTAACCAATCCATCCCTAGAACTACATCAAATCCACGCAGGGGCATCACAAATAATTTAGCAAAGAACCTATAGCCTTCCAATTCTATGTCATAATCCTCTATCATCTCAGAAAATCTAGTAGACTTACCAATATTAGTTTCTACTTCGAAGGGCTCATCAATATTTCTACTACTAGCAGGCAACTTAGCACAGAAAGCAGCAGAAATGAAACTCCTACTAGCACCAGAATCAAATAACACAGAGGCACAAGTTTGGTTTACTAGGAACATACCTGACACGACATCAGGGTCCACTCTAACCTCCTCCTGGGTCATCGTAAATGCTCTAGCGCTTGCCCTCTGTCCTTCATTCTTTGTCCTCTTTTTCGCCCCAGAACTTTCGGCCCTCGGCTTCTTGCAATCCTTGCTCAAATGGCCCTCTTCGCCACAGTTATAACACCTTACAACGCCACACTCTTTTGCCACGTGACCAGGCTCCCCACATTTGAAGCAGACGTTCAATCCCCACTTACACTCTCCAGTATGCTCCCTTCCACATTTACCACACCTCTTCGCCCCCGCACCTGGTGTCATCACCCTTCCATCATCCACCCTTGCCCTCTTGTTATTTGGAGTGAAACCACCATGTCCAAACCGCTTTCCATTCTAGTTTCTGTCACCACCACCCTTCTTACTCACCTCAACCACGACCACCTCTCTCTCATCATACAACCTTCCTGCCAAATCCACCACCGACCTAAAGGTACTCGGTCGGGCAGCAATCATGTGCCTGCGGATATCCCTCGACAATCCCTGAATATACCTCTCGATCTTTGTCGACACCGACGTCACCTGATTTGGCACCAGTCTTGCCATCTCATTGAACTTAGTGGTGTATTGCTGATGGGTCATGGTTCCCGTCTCTAGCTGCAGGAACTCCCTCTCTATCTTGTCAAGCTCTCGGTGAGGACAGAATTCCTCAATCACCATCTTCTTCAGTTCTTCCCACCTCATCTTTCTGATGGCCCTGCTGCCCTCAGCTTGGATAATATTGTCCCACCAGCATAAAGCCGAGCCTACAAATGAGTGAGTGGCGAACTTCACCTTTTGGCCCTCCCTACTCTCACTAATCTCCGGCACCGCTTCCATTTCTATCACCCAGCGGTGAGCAGCAGCAGCATTACCATTGCCATCAAAAGTTGGGGGCTTGCATCGCTGGAATGCCCCGTAGCTGCACCCCTTCACGGCTTCCTGCACTACCACCTCCTCCTCATCACTAGAGGCCGCCATCTTAGCGTTCAGTTCTTCCCCTCCACCATGATCTCTCTCACCCCTCCTTCTCCCAGCATCTTTCTTTCTCTCCTCCTCCTTCTTTTTCTCATCCTCTCTCACTGCACGAATGACCTCGGTCACCACTGATGGTAGGATGGTCTGCATGACCTCTTGCACTTCCTCCACAACTACCTCCTTCACTGAGGCTCTCAAGTTAGCACTCTCATCACCGCCCTCCTGATGATGAAGCTCGGGCTCAGCATGAGCCGTCTCAGTAGTCTTAGTCTTGTTCCTCGTGACACATGGTCTAGCACCACGGCCACCTCGTGCTCCTCCTCGTGAAGCCTTCGATGATCTACCGCCAGCCATCCTCTAAACACTATAAGATTCAAACACCAACACGATCATTCAAGGTAATAGCTCAGTTTATGTCAAGTATAGTAAGTCCCTAATTATAGTGGCCAGTTGTGATTAGCCACTTACTTTACTCTTCATCCCTTGAGCATTTCCTATCCTGACTACATCAGTACTCAAATCTACTAAGGGCACATAAATCAAATAACACATGCACATAATACCGGTTTACATTTAAGAAAAGAAAGACCTGATGGCACATAGCTACTTGGGCTGACATCCCTCCTTTCGGTCCTATTCTCAGTTTAAGTTTAGGTTTTTGAAAATATATACCCATTTCTCTTAAACTTTGGCTCTGATACCAACTTGTAAGGCCCCGTTCCCGGAAACCACATAGTTGGTCAATCATCGCATTAATTATATAAAAACATATACATATCGTAAAACATCGCAGCAGATTTAAAATTTTCAAAAGCCATTCATTGCATTAATATTTAATGTTGCCAAATAATACAACAATTTATAATACGAGTTACAAAAGAAACATTTAGTTGCATTATAAAAAACATAATTAACATGCACGAATGGATAAACACATATAACCATCAAAACATCCTAGAGCTTAAACCTTAAAATTTCTATTTCTCAAAATCTCAAAAATTTTTCTTAGTCTTTTAGGAGCATGAGCACTATGTAGGCGCCTGAGTACTATACAGGCGCATGAGTACTTGGGCGCATGGGAAAGTTAGGCACCCGAACTAACACTTAGGCGTATGAGCAATTTTCTGGGCGCATGGATACTATTTGGGTGCATGAGGTACACTTAGGCATTTGGGTAGCGGGCGCATGGGCACTACTGGGGCGCATGGGGTGGAACTTAGTCTTTTTGGCTAAGTATCAGGCGCATGAGCCTACCACTTAGGCGCATGGGCAAAAATCCAGGCGCATGAGCCCTATTTGGGCGCATGAGAAGGGACTTAGGCATTTTAAGCAAATTTCAAGCGCACGAGCAAACTTAGTTCGAAACTTACACTGTCCAGACTCAAATCATCATCCTAAATTGTTCTCAACCCATAACTAACTTACAAGGAACCTAAAATAAGCATAAAACCATACAACACAACCAACCATACACAAACATACATACAGTTAGCATACATATAAGTTGTAAAACGTTTTATATGCATTTTTAGCCCCAAAATACGTTTAAAACAAGAAAACCAGGGATCTAGAACTCACCTAATGCAGCCTTCAAGTAAAACTCCACCGAACTTGAGGGCACAACGAGTCCAAACACCTAAAAACACAACAAAACACAACAACCAAGCACAAAGAACACATAAAAATCGGTTTTAAGGTTGAAAACCCAACAAAACCGAACCAAAAACACAAAGAACACTTACATACGAATTTTTAGCTTCTTCTTCTTGAATAACCGAGAGAAACTTTGTTCTTCTTTCTTGTTTATTGTTCCAGTTGAAAAAGCAGAAGGTGTAAAAGGCAGTGGCATGGGCGGCCATGCCTTTTAAATATTAAAATAATAAGGTTTTGTACTTTTTACACTTTGGCCCCCTCCACTAGTGCTCCTTTTCTTTTCTCTTCTTAATACTTTGCTTTTCCTTTGTTTTTGACAAAATTTCGGGTGTTACATGTCATACACTTTGAATGAAATTATCATCTTATCCTTCTAGTATGTATTATATAGTAGTATAGATATATCCCTAAAAAACATAACAGATATCATATATGTCCTACAAAACCTTTTAAATATCATACATATTCAAACCAAACTCTATATAGAGTAAATTATGATTTTAGTCATTGTGGTTTGGTGGTTATAACGATTTTCATCCAATAGTTTAAAAACACCGGTTTAACCACTGTGGTTTTAATTCTGTCATAATTAAGTCCAAACCCTTAACTCCATCAAATTTTTTTGTTAAGTTTCTAAAAAAAGACCAAAATACCTTTGGACTGAAACCAATATTATATTACAAATAAACAGAATATGGGTCCCACAGCAACCCACTATACCAAACCTTAACCCACCCTTTTTTTCTTCTTTGACCACATCTGAACCACCTTCACCGCCACAACCAGCCACTCACCTATAACCTCCACCGCCACCACCCGCCACTCACCGGCAATTACCATCCATCATTCGCTCAGATCTAAACCACCTCCATCGCCGACCACCAAACTACCACCCTACCATACATCTTTCACCATCAAAGGACCACACCACCCACGGACTAGCCAGCTTGATTTGTGTTGGGTTTAACAATTGAATAAACTGAAGCTTACCAAATGATAATCACAGTCGACTGAAGATCTCATTGTACAAGTTCAAAGACCAAGTTTGTCATATCAAGAACAACAATACAAGACAATTCAACATGACAAAGTCAAGACAAATAGAAAAGTCAAAATTAGGTCATGATCTAACAATAGTATAAATAGACCCACTTGTGCATGTTTGCAAGTGTGGTTCTTGTGTGTGTGTTTCTTTCGGTGGCGGACGACCACCCAAGGAGAATTCCTCCTTTGGGTGGGATTGATTCCATCTTTCCTCTATGATTCTCATTGTAATTTGTTCATTAACATCAATGAAATCATAACATTATCATTATCCATCTCTTTGTTTTGTGATTCACACACATACACCCATCTTAATTTTGATTTCTAGATCTGAACGTGATGAATCCTAAGATCCAGACTCGATGAATCTGAAATATTTATTCAGCAATTTGGTCAGAAAACAAGTTCTAGCCAGAAAAACATATGCCACTACAACCACCTTCGCCACCTACCAGATCTGACATGTTCATCTTCATTATCGTTGGTTGTAAACAGTGATGCTGGGCTATGAGACGGCGCTCGAGAAGGATGTAGGAGGGTTACAGTGGTGGTGGGGTGATGAAGCGATGGTGGATATGGATACGGGGATAAGGATGAGATCAAAATAAGAGAAGAGGATGGATTGTGGTGGGTGGTCGGAGATGGTGGTAGTGTGATGGAGACGGTGGTGACCAAGTCCGAATCTGAATCTGAGTTGATGTGATTCAACTAGGATCGAATATGATGATTGAGGAAATGATTGTGTAGCGGAAATACAGAATCAAAGATCATAAATGTGGAAAATACTAATAAATGCTTTGTATATTGATACTGATGAACAAAATACAAAGTGTGCTAGGGTTTGAAGCAAAAAGCTTGTAGCACTGAAAAGAAACTCTTTTTTAACTATAGTGTATACGATTCTATTTATAGGCAGATACAATGCCTGTACAAAATGACTAAACTACCCTAACAACTATACATCAGAATACTAGTCTAAGTACAAAATAATGATCCGCATTTGTATTGTACATCCGTATTAGTTAATACGGATGTATTGGTCTTCATCCGCATTCTTCTGTTGAGCATCCGCATTAAGTATGTCATCTGCATTGACTAATGCGGAACAACAAATACTTAGTCGCATTTGATTTTGCTTATCCACATTAGTAAATGCGGATGAACAAATACTAATGTATTTGATTTTGCTTATCTGCATTAGTAAATGCGGATGAACAAATACTCAGCCGTATTTGTTCTTGCTCATCCGTATTGACAAATGCGGATAGCCGATACTTGTCTTTTTCTTCTATTTTTCTTCACCCGCATTAGTTCTTTGACTTGTAGATTCTTCCAACCAGAACAACCTTCAACCACCTCTTGAATTGGCATGTATGATCCTTTCAGGGTCCAACAATACTCCCCTTAAGGATTATACAGCCTATGTACTTCAAGGATTTGATGGTGGTGGAGGTTGTGAAGATTTTAGAGGTTCTTCTTTCACTTATTGGGGAAAGTTGGCATCATCCCCAAACTGTAGACACTGTCTCACAGTTTGTTCAGAGATAACTAAGGTATGATTATCAATGATCCTTCCAGATATGGTCGTCAGACCATCCACTTGATTCACTTCAGCAGTTCCCTAAAATGATATGATGAAGTTATCATAGATAATGGGTCTAACAATGATGGCATGTGCTATTCTTGTTGTGGAAATGAATCTGATCATGTCTCTTAAACCCTCAGCTATCCGGAACAAGATATCCACTAATATTGTGGAGTTTTCTACAGGTAAGAGTTTCTATAGATCTGCAATAAAGACACATGTGTTAGTAATGTACTAACAAATATCAAATTGTACAACCAAGAACAGGTTTGACTTTCTCAGTTTGACTTTCTCAGGTCAAAATTGAGAGTTTAAAGACATTGTTGTATAGCAATTTGACCTATATTGGATTTTATGGTGTTTAACCTTTATGGAGAAATTGTTATACGCATTTGTTTTTCATCTTGGAGACAAATGCAGATGAATTAACATATCCGCATTAGTTTCACTTGGTTTTTCTTGAACAAAACTATTACCCGCATTGGTTAAATGCCTGAGTTACCTTCACCTGCAATAACCAACACTGTTACCTGCATTAAAATTTGAACTTTATCAAAAATTAATGTTTTTGCTGTGGATAGTTGACTATTTTCTGCATTATTGCTTTGACTATTATGAAGTTTTGACTGTGCTGGGATTGTTAGTTCTTGCTTGGATTGAATTGAACACCCGGTGTGATATAAATTTCCCGGTTTTGACTGATCTTGGACTTTAGTGCTTCCAAAGGTCTGCATACACTAAGATACTATAGTATAACTTCCACACCAACACAACCAACTTTCTAATTTTATATTTTCAAGAAAAGAAACAACTGTACAACATAAATAAAATATTTTTGAGATTTTGTAAATTTTTCATGTTTTTGTGAATATTTTCATAAAATTTTAATTACACCCCCTAAAGTTTATATCCATATGGGATAAAAACTTTAAAGATTTTAAAATTTGAATACTGAAAGGATAATGTTTTTGTATTTTTTTTTTTGATTTTCTTATCTGAACATAAAGTAGAAGTATACCTTACCTAGGATCATATCAATCTTACCTTTCACTAATGCAAGCAATTATTAGTAAAATAAACATAATTATGAACATATTGAATGTAGGTATGTTTTTTCTCTTAAACTCATGCTTGGTTAATATTTTAATGCCTGTAATCTTTATCATGTTTTAAGTGGATTAAAAATTCAACTTGTACCTCACACTCAAAAGCATGGCAAGATCAACCACCCGCATGAAATGCTTGGTAGAACTTTTTCACAACTTACAAGACCAGGTCATTTAGATTATGAAATCTCATTTTGTTTGGGTAAGGGGGATCCTTATTGGGATTCTTTTACTTTGATCCTTATATTTATTTGATCCTCATTGGGATTCTTTTTGCACTTCACTTTGAAAGGAGATCCTTTTTGGGATTCTTTTTATTCATTCACAAGGAATTTAGTCTAGAGTAGACTATATTAATTCATCCATTTTGGATGTGTTCCATATTGGAAATCTTTTTGGATCATGACATCAGCATTTTGTGTTTGTTTATCCATGTCTTTGCTCGGCAAAACAGATGAGAAACTGATGTATTCCTAATGCATAATTACCTGGTGTGTTTAGGTTACTACACACACACCCACTTGGATAAGCTAATAGTTACACACATCCTGAGATGATGGCTTCATAGTTGAATATGAGCTTTAGTTCATCACAACATGTATCTTCTTTTCCAAGCTGAGCCTATCCGCATATCAGATAAGTCATGTCAGTCTTTCAAGATTTTGAAATAAGCACTGTGAATGATATAATGATTGTAATTATATCATTTCCCATCCGGAGTACAATACATATACTTCAACAAAAACAACTTCTTTTTGCATTATTATAATATTTTAATGTTTTTGCAAATTTTGATTTTTACTCAAGGTTAATCATGCCAATTGATTGAACTAAGAATTCAAACTGACTAGGGTCAAATGGCTTAGTGAACAAATCAGCTAATTGATTGTCCGTGTGGACTTGTATCAACTTGATTAGCCCTTTTTCAGCACAGTCTCTCAAAAAGTGATATCTAATTTCAATATGTTTTGTTTTTGAGTACTAAATTGGATTGTTTGCTATGAACATAGTGGTTGTGTTGTCAATGTGAATTGGAGTGTGTAAGAAGTTATAACCATAATCAAACATCTGGTTTTGAATCCAGAGAACTTGAGGGCAACAAGAGGATGCTGCTATGTACTCAGCTTTTGCTGTGGAAACAAACACGTTTATCTGCTTCTTGCACTGCCAGGAGACCAGTCTGGGACCAAGAAATTGACAACCCTTCTCCAGTAATTCTGCCACCTTATGAGTTTCCACCGAATACTGCAGTAGTTCCTTGCATATGCTTGAAGTCATGAAGGAGGGAACTGTCTCCAGTCATGTGTCGGGAGCATCCACTGTCCACATACCATAAGTTGTTGGACATGTATGGACAACCCTACAAGCATAAAAGAACTAGTTACAATGTGGAACCCAAGCCATGTGGTCTTGGGTTGCCCGTATCGATCAATTACTGTAACCTTTTGATGCTTGCCTCTAAGTTGTGATTTAGAGGTTGATGCTTGGTATTCATCAAACCTTGGTTTAGCAAATCTAGTTTGAATCTTTTCAGCAAAAAAAATTTATTTTTGATGTTTAAAGAATTTCTGTGGAGTCCTTTTCATTTTTATTTGATCAATTTCAACCGAACTGTCTAAAGAGTAGTCAAATCTTTCATCCCTATTTCTATGTAGAAATCGAGCACGTTTTTTATTTTCAAAAATCACTTTTGTTTTATATCTTGGATGAAAACTAAGTGATTGTTTCATATTATGGTTAAGATTCCTTTTGACACTCTTCGACTGCCATGAATCATAGAAGCCATCATCAGAATTTGAAACCCTTGTTTGTTTAATGTGTGATTGACTTCTATGTTTTGCCTTGTCGGTTAATATTGGTGAGATAGGCTTGTTTTGTGGAACTCTTAAGCCTTTCTATTTAAAAAAAACAATCAGATGTATTATGATTTGTCATATCACAAACAAAATAATACTTGTTGAAATAGCAATTTTTAGTTGAATGATTGTTCATGTCACAGATGGAGCAATTTTGAATAAAATAACACTCATCTGTGTTATGATTAGACATGTCACAAATGTCACAGTACATTTGTTTGTCTTTTGATTTTGATATGGAGGCTTTATGTGATTTAACAGATTTTAGATTAGCCTCAGATTTTGTTTTTAATGAAGAAGCAAATTCAACCTTCTTAGTTTCTATAGATTGTTTCATAATTCTACTTGGCTTGGTCTTTAGAGACTGCTTTTGCTCTTTTTACCCTTACTTGACTCCTTTTCAAGTTGGTCTACATCCTTTTTGTCAAAAATGTCAAAACCAACCCCTTGTTTTGACTTTGTTGATGATTTTGGTTCAGTTTTTACTTTTAATTTTTGAACCATGGGTGATTTCCCTTTGGATGATGGAGAAGTTGTTGCTTTACTTTTGGATTTTAGTGAAACTTTTTCTAATTTTCTTGAATTTGTAGGAGATTTAATCTCACTATCAGATCTGCTTTTAGCAGAGGATTTCACTGGTACTTCAGCATTCTCCACCACCTCGAGATTTTCGGGAATGAATTTCACAAATGGTACAATGGCTTTGACTGGGCTATTTGGTTTCTTGACAACTGTAGGTTTGTCTGAGCACTTTTTGACTTTGATTGGGTGACCCAACTTGATTTTATGCTCATTGGTTTCAATATAAACATTCGGTTTGTTTTGAGGATTAGTTATTTGTGAAACTATTGTTTGAGTTTTAATAACTTTAGGTTCAGTTGAATCAGAATAAGTGAGTGCCTCAGGCGTAATCGTATAGTTGTCATTGTATGGAGGTAGACAAGAATTGTATCCAATCCCAGTCATATCCTTTGGCTCTTTCGGTGAGTCAAGTAACTCTTGCAGCTTAACAGAAGAGAATTGAAAATTTTCAAGTTTCACTTCAGTAGCTGATTGCTCAGCTTTGGTTTTTGTTAACAATTCAGTTAACTTCTTATTCTCAGCTGCGAGAGTGTACTTTTCACCATGGAGTTTTTCAATATCTGAAAGAAGTGATTTGATTTTAATTTCTAAACTTTTCATCTCTTGTTTTAACATTTCAGATTTGACATTTTCTTCTTTGATTTTAAGAGCTAACTTGTGATTATGTTCTCTGTATCCCTGTACTTCTTGAATGCATTTATCACTACAGAGATTAGATTTTACCTCAGTTGGCATTAGAATTAGACCAACATTAATGTGAGCCATGAGAGCATGATTCTGAAATTTAGGCTTGACTTCCTCTACATATAGGCTCCAGTCACAAACTCCATCTTGTCTGATGATAAGATCATTCCCATTGATGAACTTTTGCTTAGGTTGGTTGCATTTTTCCAAAATATATATATAAAATATCTTAAGGTTGCAACCAAGAGCATGACCTGGTCGGTAGACCAACCCAAGTCACCACCTATCTTCTTTTTCTTAATTTTAGTAGAACCAATAGTATCTTGACACCTAACTATATTTTCTTGATTATTTATTTCTGGATTTATTTTAACATTTAAATCTATTTTTTAACAACTCTCACATGTTTTTTTTAAATAAAAATGTAAAATTTTCATTATTAAATAAATATTAACCATTAGATGAATGTATCAAAATAGAATAAGTTTTTTTATTGTCTTAATAGAATAAAAAATAATCATAAGTTATATTTATTTAATAATACTTTGATTTGGGTTGGGTTGTGAATGAGAATGAAACTTTGAGTTTGGTTAGGTTGCGTAGGTGAAAGAAAGATAAATTAATTTTTTAACAGAAGGTTGGGTTTAGTTAGATTGTGAATGAGGATAGTCTAAGTGCATTAGAGGTTGGCTGATTGCTTCCCTGAGCTTGATGAGTGAGTTGGGGCTGACTTTGATGAGTTTGTTGGTGCTGATTTTGATGTTGATTTTGATGTTGATTGCTTGATTGAAAGCTTGAATTGGATTGAGATGATGGCCGACCATATGGAGTTCTTTTGTAATTGTTGTTACTTCTTCTAGGAGCTTGCATTCCCTAGAGAAATGGCCATTCACACCATAATTAAAACACTTTACCTTGGATTTGTCATATCCAAGTTTTATGTTCTCATTCAGACTCAGCTTCTTCCCTTTTCGAAAGAATTTCTTGGCTCTCATCGCAATCATGGCCATCTGCCATTGCAAGTCCATTTCTTCAACATCATCTGGATCCATTTCTTCTAGATCTTCCTGAATCAGATGTGCTGAAGTAAGCCTTCCTTCTAGATAAGCCTCAAAGCTAGCAACAAAGGCATTATAAGTTGCCTTTTGCTCTTCAGTTTTTTGATCACTAGGCATTCATGTGGGTGTTGCAGTAGAAGGAGTTAAAGATGATGCCTTGTTTTGTTGTGAAGCAGCAATGAATCCAGTTGTTCTAGCTTGATCTTTGGAAGACAGAAAATCATATTCTTCTATCACAAAGGCATTTTCAATAGAATGAGTTTCTGATGGAAACTTATATGCCTCAATGACTTGAGGTACACTAAGATTTTTACTTCGCTCATCTAACTCCAAAGCTTCAATCTTAGCAATCATGATGTCTAAGCTCGTGCCCTCTAAGTCAAGAGTTTTCTTTAGTATTGTAACATTTTGCTTCCAGTTTTCTGGCAGACTGTGCATCATCTTCTATTTCATTTCCTTTTCTTTATATGTAACCCCCATGATTTCCAGATCATTCACCAACTGCACCAAATGATGTTGCTGCTAGGAGATTGATTCACCTTGGTATGATGAAAGGTTTCATATTGGTTCACCAGTTTATCTTTGGTTATTTCTGTCACCTCACTACTTCCTTCACACATAATTTGCAGTGTGTGAACTCTCGTGTAATTGTTAAGTTGTTATTATCTTTTGTAAAGGCTTGTTTTGTCATTCATACAAATACGAGGACTCGTTGAAATTTCTTGTATCTTAAATCTCTCTTGGGTATTTAGATTTTTCTTATAATATGTGTTATTATTAAATACTTAAGTTAATAATAATAATAAAAATAATAATAATAATAATAATAATAATAATAATAATAATAATAATGAATATAATAACAAAAAATAATAATAATAATAAAATAATGAAAATAACAACAGAAATAATAATAATAATAATAATAATAAAATAATAATAAGCATAATGGGGGTTAATTTTGAAAATAAGTAAAAACAAGATAAGTTTAATTAATTTAAAACTTGTAATTTGATAATAATGGGCATAAAATAATAAGATTAAAACCCCAAGGACTAAACTGTAAATTTCTTTTAACAAGAAAATAAACCTTGGATTACAATTGCCATAATTATAACCACAGGGACCGAAACTGTAAAATGTTTGAAAACCAAATTCTCCCCCTAATCAACCCCGTTTTTTCCGGCCAATTCCCGGCGGGGCTCCGGCCGAGCTCCGACCATCCTCAAACAGCCTATTTACCTCGAATTAAACCCTCCCTTACCATCGTACATCAGTTTCGAACCACACCACGTAATTAATTCGAAGTTTAAGAACCGGTTACATCCTTCTCGAGTCGAAACCGAAGCTATTCAAATCATGAGTCTCAACGGCTCGAAACCGACACAATCAAGAGCAATTAAATGAGGAGTAATCATTTTAAGAGCGTTTCTAAGCTAAAAACATCTCTAACTTCACCTGAAATCGACATAGTCACCAAAAGATAACTCTGCAACCTAGTCGAACAACAATCTCCGCACATTTTAACCCGAAATTGACAGAGGGTTTTTAATCTTATACATCATTAGAAGCTACTGGTGCAACGAATTTGATTATAATCAATTCAAACCTCTTGAACCGAAGCTACCACAGCCGCGACATTGTTTGAATCTGAATCAATCAATCCTACATTGAAATCAGGTAATTAAGTACATGTATATACTCGATTTCAGGTGGGGAACAAAAGCCCTATGGTTAATTTGGTTATTAACATCAAATCGTTAACCAATTTGATCCAATTGATAATTAGGGTTCATATGAATTTGGGGATTTTTCGGATTTATGTTTTAAAGATTATTTCTACACTTTGACACCAAACAGGGCTTTGGCCCGGTGGTTTGGGGATTGTTTGGTGTGGCAAAGGGCCCGGGTTCGAACCCAAGGCCCTGTCATTATTTTTTTAAAAGGTTTTTTTAATATTTAAATTTCAGGAAATGTTTAAATATTATTATTAACCATATAGCATTTTTAATCAGAAATAAAATAAAATTATTTTCTTTTTAATTTTATTAGAAATTCACTTTAGAAATTCTTTTTCTTGTATTTTAAAAAAATTATAAAAATTATTATAAAATACCATTTATTAATTTTAAATTGTAATAAACCTCATTTAATTCTAAAATAATTTCAATTTAATAAATTCTTTATTGTTATAAAATATAGTTACAAATTTGTTTATGTATATTTTAAGAAAATGAATATATATGTACATATTTAAAATGTACACTTATCGTAATTAATATAATTACTTTAATCATTTAAAACTACAAAATTACTATTTTATTAAATAGTAAATAATATCAATTTGATAATAAAAGTTTAACTTTTATTGATAGTGTTAATCACTAAAATTCTTATGTAATCATTTAAATATCAAAATAATAATAAATTGTATCTATATAATCATGGGTTATTGGTTTATAAATAATATCATTATAATTGTTATCCAAAATCCCAAATTTAAACTGTGAATTCCCGTGCATCGTTAACATCATGATTAATGTAATACATTGTTTATTTAGGTTGAACTTTAACGAATCCTCGGCATTTTATAGAAGACTTCTTACTTGACATCTTATTATCCAAGTGAGTTTTCATACCCCATTTTATATTATTTCACACTTTTGGGGTGAAACATGTTAACCTTATTATAAACACACTTGTAAACACGTTTTATTCTTGTAACACTTATGCAATTCATCTTATTTCGTCGTGGTTATTTGAACTCTTGTAACTATCATGTGATGACTCTTGTAAGATACAATCATTAACTATTTACTTGTAATGG
Source organism: Flaveria sonorensis (assembly GCA_025506505.1). NCBI lineage: Eukaryota > Viridiplantae > Streptophyta > Magnoliopsida > Asterales > Asteraceae > Flaveria > Flaveria sonorensis. The sequence continues at coordinate 26,136,365 of CM046440.1, read as the reverse complement.
CCATATTTGTTAAGGTTTGATTGTTACATTTGTTCATCCATCTTTATTTACTTTATTCAATAACCTATGACGTGAATTGCCATCTTTTGATATATATTTATGTATGATAAATCTATGGAAACTCACCAACATATTGATGACTTTATTTTTGACATGTTTCAGGAAATGATACCACTTAAGTTACTTTTGAAGACTTGATCACATCTAGGATTGGACCTAGATAATATTAAAATGACATATATTGTCACGTGATGCTATTAGAAACTTTTGTATTTTTTTTGTTTGTTTGAAACATATGTTATTTCCTCAATGTTTGTTATGAACCTTGGAATTTAATAATATTGACACTTTGATTTAGCGTTGTGTGGCATAACAATCACAACCCTCACATCTCGATGTTTCCGCTATTAAGGTTGGGGTGTGACAGATTGGTATCAGAGCCCATAACTATAGGGATTTAGGTTATTAGAAATGGTGGCCTAGACTATGGTTAATCTAGGGACCCTTTACATGACATTTGTTATAATCTTGTAAGTATGCTTATATGCCTATCACATGTTGTTACATGTTGCATGATAAATTCCTTATGTGCTATTTGTTTATATTTAGAAAATGGTGCTTTAGGGATATGACTTGGACCTTGTATACCCCAACTTCCTAATCCTCTTCTTATGCCTTTAAGTTCTCCCGCTTCTAATCTTTTCTAAATCTTATTCTCGACTACGTGTGGAATTCTACGCATCTTATCGAGTGGAGAAAATTCCTTAGACGATATGTTTAGATCTTGAAAAACTCATCGAGGTTTTAATTCTAATAGCATATAGGGAAGTGTGTGACACATAAACACCTGTATTCTGGATTTCCTGGCAAAATGCCTTCGGGCTAAGGCAAGCATTTCGTATAAATCCCATTGCGGGACCGGTTATGCTTACCTAGGGATTTCCGGGATGAATGCTAAATTGTGGTCAACATACACATTTTCCCCAAGGTAATTGGGATTAATTCACCTCGACGTGTCCATGTTCCTATTGGTTGTGTGGTACCAAATGGAACCATCCTGTTTATAATTGTAAATATCAAAAATTCTTGATTTCTTAAACTGGTTATTTTTCCGAATTCTAACGTCTTCTTTATTTCTATCTTATAGAATGTCTCGTCACCAAGGAAAACATGCTACCTCCAACCGCAAACTTGCCGCGATGATTGCCTGGAAAATGGCTGCCGTCCTCCCAACTATGGTTGAACTCAGTAGCACCCTAATGGCCAATAATAGCAACAACGCAAATGGGAATAATGGTGGTGATGGTAACAATGGCCATGGGGAGAATAGCATCAATCAAGGTGGAAACAACCGTACCTGCACCTTCAAGCACTTCAACTCATGCAAGCCCACTAATTTTAGTGGTAAGGAGGGAGCCGCTGGACTTCTCGAGTGGTTCGAGAGCATGGAAAATACTTTTATCAATAGTGAGTGTCCTGATAAACTCAAGGTCCGCTATGTTGTGAGTGTCCTTCAACAATGGGCACTTACTTGGTAGAATAGCGAGAAGAGGAATTGAGGTGCTGAAGTTGCTTTGGCACTGTCTTGGGAGGAGTTTAAGGACATAATGATCTAAAAATTCTACCCGAGAAGTGAATTGCAAAAACTAGAGGAGGAGTTCTGGAACCTCAAACAAGATAGCGGTAACCATTTGGCATACTCCACCTGCTACCACGAACTGAGCATGCTTCTACCACACATGGTGGATACTGTACCCCGTAGCATCGAGAAGTTTATCAATGGGGGTACCATCTCAAATTCAAGATGCTGTGGTGGAAAGTATGCCCACGACTTTGGAGGAAGCGATCAACATCACTGCCCAGCTCACTGAGAATCATATTAAGGCTGGCACATTGATGGTGAAGCGTGCAAAGTCAACTGTGAAGGTAACTCCCGAAGCAACGAAGGAGGTGAAGGCTGAATCTTCATTCAAAGGCAAGAAAAGTAAGTTTACACCTGCCCATAATTTTGCTATGACAACACCTAATGCCCCTCAAAGGCAAGCTGTCGCTGTAAACCAAGCACCCATGGCAAGGGCTTATAATGGACCATATTCGATGTGCAACACCTGCAAGTACCATCATGTGGGAAATACTCCTTGCCAAATCTGTTCTCTATTCGGGAAGTATGGGCATTTGGAGGCTACTTGTCATCATGCTCCAAACAATGCTGCCATGACTGCTAATCGAGCCTGCTACAACTGTGGCAAAACTGGCCATTTCCGTCCACAATGTCCTTGCCTAGCGGGAAATGTTTCACCGGCTCGAGGACGTGCTTTCAACATCAACGCAAATCAAGCGCATGCCAACAACGATGTGGTGAATGGTATGTACCTTGTAAATAATCGTTATGTGTCTGTATTATTTGATTTGGGTGCGGATAAGAGCTTTGTATCTTTAGAATTTGAACCTATTCTTGCTTAGCCGCATTCTAATTTAGAAAGATCCTTTACGGTCGAAGTTGCTGATGGAAAATCGATTGTAGTTGACGTTGTAATACGTGATTGCATCCTGAGTCTTAACGAACACGAGTTTCGTATCGATCTTATTCCTATGCAACTGGGGAGCTTCGACATCATTATTGGCATGGATTGGTTAGCCAAAAAGCATGCGGAAATCATATGCTTCGAGAAGTGCATTCGAATCCCTCTACCATCGGGAGATACCTTAAAAGTCTTTGGGGAGAGATCATCTCAAAGACTCAAACTTATGTCTTGTATCAAGGCCCGAAAGTGCTTGAGTAAAAATTACGTAGCCTTCATGGCTTACGTAGTTAACACGAAAGCCAAGGGGAAGGAATTGAAGGATATTCCTGTCGTACGAGATTTTCCCGAGGTGTTTCCCGAGGATCTTAGTGGGATACCTCCTGTTCGGGAAGTTGACTTCAAGATTGACTTGATCCCTGGTGCAAATCCTGTGGCTAAGTCACCTTATCATCTTGCACCTTCTGAAATGCAAGAACTAGCCAGTCAACTGCAAGAACTGACCGATAAGAGTTTTATTCGTCCTAGCCCTTAACCATGGGGTGCACCCGTGCTATTTGTGAAGAAGGAAGATGGGTCGTTTCGTATGTGCATTGACTATCGAGAACTCAACAAACTCACCATCAAAAACCGATACCCTTTACCTCGAATCGATGACCTTTATGATCAACTTCAAGGAGCTACGCAATTCTCGAAGATTGATTTATGTTCTAGATATCAATAATTGCGAGTTCACGATGATGATATTCCAAAAACCGCCTTCCGTACTCGATATGGACATTATGAGTTCATGGTCATGCCTTTTGGCTTGACTAATGCACATGCGTCTTCATGGATCTTATGAATCGAGTATATAAACCGTACTTGGACAAGTTCGTGATCGTGTTCATCGATGATATTCTCATCTATTCCAAGACAAAAACCGATCACAAGTTGCACTTGCGACAAGTTCTCAAACTTTTGAAGAAGGAAAAACTGTATGCCAAGTTCTCTAAGTGCGAATTTTGGCTCGAAGAATTCAATTCCAAGGTCATGTGGTGAATAGCCAAGGAATTCACGTCGACCCTTCTAAAATAGAAGCCATGAAAAACTGATGCGTTCCCATGACCCCAACTAAGGTTCGTTCTTTTCTGGGTTTAGCGGGTTACTACCGTAGGTTCATTGCAAAGTTTTCGAAGATTGCTAAACCGCTTACGGTGCTAACTCAAAACAATAGACTTTTTTAGTGGGGACCCGATCAAGAAGAGGCTTTCGAGACATTGAAACGCAAGCTATGTAATGCTCCTATTCTAACTTTCCCCGATGGAAATGACGATTTCACCGTGTACTGTGATGCGTCTAGACAAGGTCTTGGTTGTGTGCCTATGCAACGAGGGAAGGTGATAGCATACGCGTCGAGACATCATGAGGTGAACTACACAACTCACGATCTTGAACTTGGTGCCGTGGTCTTTGCCTTGAAGATTTGACGACACTATCTTTATGGGACGCAATGCATAGTCTACACCGATCACAAGAGCCTACAACACATGTTCAATCAAAAGGATCTCAACATGAGACAAAGACGTTGGGTTGAGTTGATTAGCGACTACGACTGTGACATTCGTTACCATCCTGGAAAGGCGAATGTTGTAGCCGACGCACTGAGTCGCAAGATCCACAATAAGACTGTCTCACTTCAAGAAATTCGAGATCGAAGACAATGGTTTGACACATTGGGAGAATTTGATACTGAGATTCACCTGGATGTCAACGAGGCTACTATCATGCTTCAAAATATAAGGATTGATAGTGACCTCGAGTTTTGTATCCGCGAGGCTCAACAAGCAGTATTAACCGAGGAATGGAAGGATGAGAAATTAGTGTTTAACGTTCGATCTCAATTGGAGACAAAACTGAATGGCATGTTGCATTTCTTGAACCGGTTTTGGATTCCGAATCGCGACAATCTCCGGCACTTCATCATGAACGAAGCTCATCAAACACGTTATTCTATTCACCCTGGGTCCGATAAGATGTATATGGATCTGCGTGGCCAATATTGGTGGCCAGGAATGAAGAAGGATATCGCATCTTATGTTTCCAAATACCTCACGTGTGCAAGAGTCAAAGTTGAACGTCAAAGGCCTAGTGGTTTACTTGAGCAACCTGAAATCCCTATGTGGAAATGGGAGCACATATCCATGGATTTCATAACCAAGTTACCACATACTTCCCGAGGCCATGATACCGTTTGACCAAAACGGCATATTTCATACCAATACGAGACACTTACAAGGTTCAAAGTTGGCTCGCATCTATATTGATGAAATTGTGAGTCGTCATGGCGTGCCGTTGCATATTATTTCCGATCGTGATGCTCGTTTTACTTCACACTTCTGGTCTTCTATGCAAGAACTCTTGGGTACTCAATTGGATTTAGGCACGGCTTACCATCCTCAAACGGACGATCAAACCGAGCGAACAATTCAAACTCTTGAGGATTTGCTACGTCTTCGTGTCCTTGACTTTGGTGGTGATTGGGATACGCATCTACCGTTAGCGGAATTCTCGTATAACAACAGCTACCACTCGTGTATCAAGATGGCACCGTTCGAAGCTTTATACGGTCGTAAATGTCGTTCTCCGATCTGCTGGACTGATATCGGTGAAAATTTCATTACCGGTCCAGAACTTATTCAAGAAACGACTGATAAAGTCTCCAAAATCCATAATAACCTTGAGGTGGCTAGAAGTCGTCAAAAGAGTTATGCGGATAAAAGACGCAAACCATTGGAGTTTCAAGTCAATGACATGGTCCTTCTTAAAGTCTCACCGTGGAAGGGTGTTGTCCGCTTTAGGAAGAAGGGCAAGTTAGCCCCACATTTTGTAGGACCTTTCAAAATTTTGAAAAGAATTAGGAAAGTGGCTTATAAACTGGAGCTACCTTCCGAACTTAGCGGGGTTCATCCTGTCTTCCATGTCTCAAACTTAAGGAAATGCTTGGCCGATGACAATTTGCACGTTCCTTTGGAGGAAATTCAAATTGACGAGTCCTTGCATTTTGTCTAGAAACCTGTCAAGATTATGGACCGAACGCTAAAGAAGACCCGAACAACTACCATGCCAATCATCAAAGTTTGTTGGGAAAATAAACGTGGAGCCGAGTTCAGTTGGGAACGCGAGGACCACATGAAGAAGAAATACCCTCATCTGTTCGATTAGTCTCATCTTTAATTTCGGGGATGAAATTTCTTAAAGTTGGGGAGACTGTGACCTCTCGTGTAATTGTTAAGTAGTTATTATCTCTTGTAAGGGCTTGTTTCGTCATTAATACAAATACGAGGACTCTTTTGAAATTTCTTGTATCTTAAATCTCTCTTGGGTATTTAGATTTTTCTTATAATTTGTGTTATTATTAAATACTTAACTTAATAATAATAATAATAATAATACTAATGAATATAATAAAAATAATAATAATAATAAATAATGAAAATAACAACAGAAATAATAATAATAATAATAATAATAATAAGCATAATGGTGGTTAATTTTGAAAATAAGTAAAAACAAGATAAGTTTAATTAATTTAAAACTTGTAATTTGATAATAATGGGCATAAAATAATAAGATTAAAACTCCAGGGACTAAACTATAAATTTCTTTTAACTAGAAAATAAACCTTGGATTACAATTGCCATAATTATAACCACGAGGACCGAAACTGTAAAATGTTTTAAAACCAAATTCTCCCCCCAATCGACCCCGTTTTTTCCGGCCAATTCCCGGCTGGGCTCCAGCCGAGCTCCGGCCATCCTCAAAATAGCCGATTTACCTCGAATTAAACCCTCCCTTACCATTGTACATCAGTTTCGAACCACACCACGTAATTAATTCGAAGTTTAAGAACCGGTTACATCCTTCTCGAGTCGAAACCGAAGCTATTCAAATCATGAGTCTCAACGGCTCGAAGCCGACACAATCAAGAGCAATTAAATGAGGAGTAATCATTCTAAGAGCGTTTCTAAGCTAAAAACATCTCTAACTTCACCTGAAATCTACATAATCACCAAAAACACACTCACGAGCTCGATAACTCTGCAACCTAGTCGAACAACAATCTCCGCACATTTTAACCCGAAATTGACAGAGGGTTTTTAATCTTATACATCATTAGAAGCTACTGGTGCAACGAATTTGATTATAATCAATTCAAACCTCTTGAACCGAAGCCACCACAGCCGCGACATTGTTTGAATCTGAATCAATCGATCCTACATCGAAATCAGGTAATTGAGTACATGTATATACTCGATTTCTGGTGGGGAACAAAAGTCCTATGGTTAATTTGGTTATTAACATCGAATCGTTAACCAATTTGATCGAATTGATAATTAGGGTTCATATGAATTTGGGGATTTTTCGGATTTATGTTTTAAAGATTATTTCTACACTTTGACACCAAACAGGGCTTTGGCCCGGTGGTTTGGGGATTGTTTGGTGTGGCAAAGGGCCCGGGTTCGAACACGAGGCCCTGCCATTATTTTTTTAAAAGATTTGTTTTTAATATTTAAATTTCAGGAAATGTTTAAATATTATTATTAACCGTATAAAAACCATTTTTAATCAGAAATGAAATAAAATTATTTTCTTTTTAATTTTATTAGAAATTCACTTTAGAAATTCTTGTTCTTGTATTTTAAAAAAATTATAAAAATTGTTATAAAATACCATTTATTAATTTTAAATTGTAATAAATCTCATTTAATTCTTAAATAATTTCAATTTAATAAATTCTTTATTGTTATAAAATATAGTTACAAATTTGTTTATGTATATTTTAAGAAAATGAATATATATATTCATATTTAAAATGTACACTTATCGTAATTAATATAATTACTTTAATCATTTAAAACTACAAAATTACTATTTTATTAAACAGTAAATAATAACAATTTGATAATAAAAGTTTAACTTTTATTAATAGTGTTAATCACTAAAATTCTAATGTAATTGTATCTATATAATCATGGGTTAATGGTTTATAAATAATATCATTATAAGTGTTATCCAAAATCCCTAATTTAAACCGTGAATTCCCATGCATCGGTAACATCATGATTAATGTAATACATCGTTCATTTAGGTTGAACTTTAACGAATCCTCGGCATTTTATACAAGACTTCTTACTTGCCATCTTATTATCCAAGTGAGTTTTCATACCCCATTTTATATTATTTCACACTTTTGGGGTGAAACATGTTAACCTTATTATAAACACACTTGTAAACACGTTTTATTCTTGAAACACTTATGCAATTCATCTTAGTTCGTCGTGGTTATTTGAACTCTTGTAACTATCATGTGATGACTTTTGTAAGATACAATCATTAACTATTGCTAGCCTAGCGACGTCATAGATCTATGGGCCTGACAAGCCTATTTGGTGCTAAAGCCGAGGTTATTGCCGGCTCCTAGTGTCGTATTCTTGAGCACTATGAGAACCAAGTACACTTAGCTAATCATTTAATCTTGTAATGGCCATATTTGTCAAGGTTTGATTGTTATATTTGTTCATCCATCTTTATTTACTTTGATCAATAACCTATGACGTGAATTGCTATCTTTTGATATATATTTATGTATGAAAATCTATGGAAACTCACCAACATATTGATGACTTAATTTTTAACATGTTTCAGGAAATGATACCGCTTAAGTTGCTTTTGAAGACTTGATCACATCTAGGATTGGATCTAGATAATATTATAATGACATATATTGTCACATGATGCTATTGGAAACTTTTGTATTTTTTTTTGTTTGCTTGAAACATATGTTATTTCCTCAATGTTTGTTATGAACCTTGGAATTTAATAATATTGACACTTTGATTTAGCATTGTGTGGCATGAACAATCTTAACCCTCACATCTCAACGTTTCCGCCATTAAGGTTGAGGTGTGACACAGTGCATCCCAGACACCTTTGGTTGTTCCATATTTCTCTAGTCTTTTGTAACACCCGAAAATTTACTAAATGAAAAAGAAAAGAAGAGTAAATAAAAGAAAGAAAGGTGAAATATCCCAAGTCAAGGGGTTAAAGTTTTGCAAGTGGCAAACTTGCCCATTATGGGATTTAAAAGAGGAATGGCAGCCCACTCTTTCCTTTTCAGACTTGGTTCTCGGCTGCTTGAGAGAGAGGGAGAAGCTGCAAACCGAATTCTAGAGAAAGAAGGAGGAAGATCTGCTTGTAGGCGTTAGAACTCCAGGTTGCTCTCGGGTTTGAAAAAGTCTTACTCGTAAGCTGTTAAGGTGAGTTTTATATCCCCTCTTTTACATGTTTTCTACTTGTTTTGGGGCTGATATGCATTGTAACTGCTGTTTTTCCTAACTAACTATGAGTTTTACATGGTGTACGGTTGTGTTTGATATATGTTGGTTTTAAGCGATTTCTACGATGTTGTGATGATGTTTGTTATGCTTTAAGCTTGTAACATGTTAGGTCTATGTTAAGTTCAGGCTAAAATTATGTTTGAGATTTGAAAACCTCATAAGTTACATTGCAGGTACTGAACAAGTGTCCGCTATGGATGATGGTCATCCGCTGTGGACATTGTGTGTCCGCTGTGGACACTTAGAAAGATAGGACGTCCGCTGTGGACTTACATGTCCACTGTTGACACTTAAGGAGTTTTAAGTTGTCCGCTGTTGATGTTGGTTATCCGCTGTGGACATTGTCCGCTGTGAACCCTTAGAAACTTTGTACGTCCGCTGTAGATGTTGGTTATCCGCTGTGTACTTATTTCATCCGTTGTACACTTTTAGTTATCCGTTGTGGACGTTATTCATCCGCATTGGACTATGGCTATCCCATTTGACTGTGTTCATCCACTGTGAACACTTAGTGTTTTACTCATCCGCTGTGGACCTTGGCTGTCCGCTGTAGACTTAAGTTGTCCGTTGTGGATACTTAGTACTTTAAGTCATCCACTGTATAACTTATGCGCTGTGTATACTTAGGAGTTTTTCTGAAATTTTGGAAATAGAGTTCAAGTGTTAAGAACTTATGTTTAATGGGTGTTTATGCTTGTCCTATGTTTCTAATGTTTTATTTACCTTCTTATGGGCTGCTTGCTATAAATAATTATTACTGTTTCATGATATGTGATTTTAAGGTAATAATATTATAAAAGTATTATTCATAATAAGTGGACACAAAGGAATAAAAGAAGGACAGTGAAACTTAATAAATGTTACCCCAGGGCCCTAACAAAAGGTGAAAAGCCTTGCAAGCTTTTCCAACGGAGGTTCACGACCATGTTGTCATTAGCTCAACTGATGTGTGGCTGTTTCGGCCCAAGAAAGGTACATCTGGGGTCTAATCCTTATGATTGACCAATAAATTAATGGGATCCAAGTTCATGAGCAGGCTTCATGCCTAGCAGTGTGGATCAACTGTTGGGGGTTAACTACCACTTATTAATGTACCGACAGGGGTTCGGCATTTGTTGCCAACCAACAATATAGGCTCTTGCTTTGTGCAAAGCTAGACAATGAAAGTGAAAGATAATGAAAGAAAGAAAGATAAACAATCCCTTAATGATTGAATTATGTATATTGATGAATGATCACCAGGTGAAGTTTACAAAAGTATATTTTATATATTATTGAACTAGGACTCACTTAACAATACTGACTTTTTTATATGCATATCAGTTGGCAGGTAATGTGGTTGCTGAGGGTGGCACGGAGTTGAAGCTACTTGGCAAATAAATACTGGCATCCATGGCACGCTAAAGAGTTATTTTTGTTTTTGAAATGCAACTAGATGTCCTTTTTGTAACTAGCAACAACAATGTATTTCTTGACAAAAGTAATGGTCAATGAACGCTATGGTTTTTATTTAAATATTCCGCTGCAAAGTTTTCTTGTTTTGATAAATCTGAATGTGTTTTATTATGAAAAGTGCTATGAATGACCAACTGTGGGGTTCCCTGGAATGGGGCCTTACAAGTTGGCATTAGAGCCAAAGTTTAAGAGAATTGGATAAATTATTTTCAAAACCTAAACTTAAACTGAGAATGGGACCGAATGGAGGGATGCCAGCCCAAGTAGCTACGTGCCATCAGGGAATTTTTCATAAAGTTAACCGGTATTACGTACGTATGCTATTTGATTTATGTGCTTAGTAGATTTGGATACTGATGTAGTCTGGATAGGGAATGCTTGGGAGATGAAGAGTAAAGTAAGTGGCTAATCATAACTGGCCACTGTAATTAGGGACTTACTATACTTGACATAATCTGAGCTATTACCTTGAATGACCGCGTTGGTGTTTGAATCTTATAGTGTTTAGGGGATGGCTGGTGGTCGATCTTCAGGGGCTTCTAGAGGTGGAAGTCGCGGTGGACGTGGTGTTGGACCACGTGTCATGAGGAACGGGGCTAGGACTGCTGAAGCGGCTCCTAAAGAGCCCGAGTTTCATCACCATAGAGGTGGGGATGAGAGCGTTAACCTGATGACCATAGTGAAGGAGGCTGTAGCTGAGGGAGTACCCCAAGTCATGCACACGATTTTGCCATCTGTGGTGATTGGGGTCATTAGGGCTATAAGGGAAGATGAGAGGAAGGGGAAGACCTGGAGTAGAAAACGCGCTGGTAGTGGCGGTTTCCCTCCCAAGGGAAAAAAGGCAAAGATAGAGGATGCATTGATGGCTGTAACTAAGATAAGGGTGGAGGTGTGCAAGAAGTGTGGGAAGGAGGGCCACATGACAAGAGATTATCGCATGATGAAGTTATGTGGTAAGTGTGGGAGAGGTCACGTGGAGGAGTGTAGGTGGGGATCGAATCTCTGCTTCAAGTGTGGAAAGGAGGGTCACATGGCGTAAGATTGTAGAGGAGTGAATTGCTACAACTATGGCGAGAGGGGGCATATGAGCAAGGACTGCAAGAATCCAAGGCCGTGGAAAGGAAGGGGATCGAGAAGGAGAAGGAAGGACAGAAAGCCAAAGTCAGGGCACTCCTATGACCCGGAGGAGGCTACGGTAGACCCCGATACGGTGTCAGGTACATTTCTAGTAAACCAAACTTATGCCTCTGTGCTTTTCATTCTGGTGATAGTAGGTGTTTTTTTTTGCTTCCTTCTGTGATAAGTTGCCCACTAGGAGTAGGAAGATTGGTGAGCCTTTTGATGTAGAAACTGCTATTGGTAAGTCAATCGGGATTTTTGTTATGGTAGAAGACTGTGGCATAGAGATGAAAGGCCATAGGTTCTCTACTAGATTGTTCGTGATGCCCTTAGACAAATTGATGTAGTCCTAGGGATGGACTGGATAACGGCCTGTGAGGCAAACTTCGTGTGTCGCAAGAAGATGATTCGATTGACCGCGTCGGATGGGAGTTCGGTGACGATTTATGGCGATAGAGTTAGTACAATCTCAAAAGTAATTTGGATTGTTATGGCGAAGAAGTGTACGAGATGTGGAAGTGGTGCCTAACTAGCCTATGTGAAAGATGTGGATGCTTCAGTACCACAATTGTCCGACGTATCGGTCATGTGTGACTTCCCAGACGTATTCCCGGAGGATCTACCTGGTGTGCCACCGGACCGCGAGATCGAGTTCCAGATTGATTTGATGCCTGGTGCCCAACCTGTTGCCAAGGTAGCGTATCGACTAGCTCCCTCCAAGATGAAGGAACTGATGGTCCTGTGTTAAGAGTTGCTGGATAATGAGTTCATCTGACCGAGTATCTCTCCCTGGGGTGCTCTGGTCTTGTTTGCAAAGAAGGACGGTAGCATGAGGGTGTGCATTGAATACCGTGAGATGGATAAACCGACTGTGAAGAATCGGTATCCGTTACCAAGGATTGATGACCTATTTGATCAGCTTCAAGGTGCCAGTTGGTTCTCGGGGATAGATCTCTGATTTGGTTACCACCAACTGAAGGTGAGGGAGCAAGGTATTCCCAAAACAACATTTTGTATGTGTTACGGACACTACGAGTTTCTCGTTATGTCTTTCAGTTTAACCAATGCACCAGCTGCTTTTATGGATTTGATGAATCAGGTGTGCCGGCCAATGTTTGATAAATCAGTGATTGTGTTCATCGATGATATCCTGATTTATTCGAAGAGTGAAGAAGAGCATGCCGGTCACATTCGCGAGGTATTGGAGACGCTTAGAAGAGAGAAGCTGTATGCTAAGTTCTCCAAATGCGCGTTCTGGTTGCGGGAAGTTTATTTTTTGGGTCATGTGGTTAATTCCGAAGGGATTATGGTGGACCCGACAAGGGTGGAGGTGGTTATGAAATGGAAGACTCCAAAGACGCCATTTGAGATCCCTAGTTTCTTGGGTTTGGCTGGCTACTACAGAAGATTCATCCAAGACTTCTCCAAGATAGCTTCACCATTGACTAAGTCGACCCGTAAGGGTGAGAAGGTAATATGGGTGATAGTTGACCGCCTGACAAAGAGTGCTCACTTTCTACCAATCCGCGAGACGTATTCATCTGAGAGATTGGTGGATCTATTCATCAAAGAGATTGTGACTCGTTATGGTGTACCGATGTCTATAGTATCTAACTGTGACACACGGTTTACATCTAAGTTTTAGAAGAGATTCCATGAATGTGAGGGGGACGAAGCTAAATATCAGAACGGCTTATCATCCCCAGATGGATTGTCAGTCGGAAAGGACGCTTCAGACGCTGTAGGATATGCTACGAGCATACGTCATCGACCTTGGTGGAAGTTGGGGCGAACACTTACTGTGAACCGAGTTCTCATATAACAACGGAGATCCTGCCAGCATTGGTATACCTCCTTACGAGATGCTATACGATAGGGAGTGTAGAACGCCCTTATGTTAGGGTGACTTCGGGCAGAAGGAGCTGGAAATCATTGAGGTGATCGAGGCTACGACCGAAAAGTTAGAGAAGATCAACGCCTTTATGGAAGAAGCAAAGGACATACAGAAATCGTATGGTTGCAAGAGACATGGACCAATCCAATTCAAGCTAGGCGATAGAGTCATGTGGAAGGTTGCGCCTTGGAAAGGGATCATCCGGTTCAGGAAGCAAGGAAAGCTAAGCCCAAAGTATATAGGGCCTGTCCAAATCATTGCTTGAGTTAGAGAGATGGCTTACAAGTTGAAGATACATGATGAGTTAAGTGGAATTTATCTGACATCCCATGTATCTCAATTAGGAAAGTGCTTAGCCAATGAGGATATGATTGTGCCACTAGGGGATATTGAGATAGATGAACGACTCAATCATGTGCAGCAGCCAGTAGCCGTCATCGACAGAAAAGAGAAGAGGCTGCGGAATAAAGTGGATTCCACTGGTGCGAATACAGGGGAGGCACAGGAAAGGATCCAGGTCTATGTGGGAAACTAAGGAAGAGTTAAGGTAGCATCACCCACAGCTGATCGAGGAGTGACAGGTTTCGGGGATGAAACCTTTATAAGGGGGTGGACTTGTAACACCAGGAAATTTACTAAAAGAAAAAGAAAAGAAGAGTAAATAAAAGAAAGAAAGGTGAAATATCCCAAGTCAAGGGGTTAAAGTTATGCAAGTGGAAAACTTGCCCATTATGGGATTTAAAAGAGGAATGGCAGCCCACGTTTTCCTTTTCAAACTTGGTTCTCGGCTGCTTGAGAGAAAGAGAGGAGCTGCAAATCGAATTCTAGGCGTTAGAACTCCAAGTTGCTCTCGGGTTTTAAGAAGTCTTACTCGTAAGCTGTTAAGGTGTGTTCTAGATCTCCTCTTTTACATTTTTTCTACTTGTTTTGGGGCTGATATGCATTGTAACTGCTGTTTTTCCTAACTAACTATGAGTTTTACATGGTGTACGGTTGTGTTTGATATATGTTGGTTTTAAGTGATTTCTACGATGTTGTGATGATGTTTGTTATGCTTTAAGCTTGTAACATGTTAGATCTATGTTAAGTTTAGGCTAGAATGATGTTTGAGTTTGGAAAACCTCATAAGTTGCATTGCAGGTACTGAACAAGTGTCCACTATGGATGATGGTCATATGCTGTGGACATTGTGTGTCCGCTGTAGACACTTTGAAAGGTAGGACGTCCACAGTGGACTTACATGTCCGCTGTGGACACTTAAGGAGTTTTATGTTGTCCGCTGTGGATGTCGGTTATCCGCTGTGAACATTGTCCGCTGTGAACCCTTAGAAACTTTGTACGTCCGCTGTAGATGTTGGTTATCCACTGTGTACTTATTTCATCCGTTGTACACTTTTAGTTATCCACTGTGGACGTTATTCATCCGCATTGGACTATGGCTATCCGCATTTGACTGTGTTCATCCGCTGTGAACACTTAGTGTTTTACTCATCCGCTGTGGACCTTGGCTGTCCGCTGTAGACTTAAGTTGTCCGTTGTGGATACTTAGTACTTTAAGTCATCCACTGTATAACTTACTCATGCGCTGTGTATACTTAGGAGTTTTTCTGAAATTTTGGAAATAGAGTTCAAGTGTTAAGAACTTATGTTTAATGGGTGTTTATGCTTGTCCTATGTTTCTAATGTTTTATTTACCTTCTTATGGGCTGCTTGCTATAAATAATTATTACTGTTTCATGATATGTGATTTTAAGGTAATAATATTATAAAAGTATTATTCATAATAAGTTGACATAAAGGAATAAAAGAAGGATAGTGAAACTTAATAAATGTTACCCCAGGGCCCTAACAAAAGGTGAAAGCCTTGCAAGCTTTTCCAACGGAGGTTCACGACCATGTTGTCATTAGCTCAACTGATGTGCGGCTGTTTCAGCCCAAGAAAGGTACATCTGGGGTCTAATCCTTGTGATTGGCCAATAAACTAATGGGTTCCAAGTTCATGAGCAGGCTTCATGCCTAGCAGTGTGGATCAACTGTCGGGGGTTAGCTACCACTTATTAATGTGTACAGATAGGGGTTCGGCATTTGTTGCCAACCAACAAATAGGCTCTTGCTTTGTGCAAACCTAGACAATGAAAGTGAAAGATAATGAATGAAAGAAAGATAAACAATCCCTTAATGATTGAATTATGTATATTGATGAATGATCACCGGGTGAAGTTTACAAAAGTATATTTTATATATTATTGAACTAGGACTCACTCAGTAACGCTGACTTTTTTATATGTATATCAGTTGGCAGGTAATGTGGTTGCTGAGGGTGGCACGGAGTTGAAGCTACTTGGCAAATAAAGACTGGCATCCATGGCACGTTGAAAAGTTATTTTTGTTTTGAAATGCAATTAGATGTCCTTTTTGTAACTAGCAACAACAATGTATTTCTTGACAAAAGTAATGCTCAATGAAAGCTATGGTGTTTATTTAAATATTCCGCTACAAAGTTTTCTTGTTTTGATAAATCTGAATGTGTTTTATTATGAAAAGTGCTATGAATGACCAACTGTAGGGTTCCCGGGAATGGGGCCTTACATCTTTTGAGGACATCGATTTTCAAAGCCTGAGTTAGAATGGAGTAGGCTTTGATATCTATCTTGATTTTCTTGTATTCCTCATCATCAAGATTTAGATTAGGATCCTCTATGGGGATTCAAACAGTTCTGTACTGAGCTACTTGATTAGCATTGAGTGAAACAGGAATGTATGGTCCTTTGCATATGGATATCCAGTAGTCGGGATCCACACCTGTAATGTAATTTCTAACCTTATTTTCCAATGCTTAAACTCAGATTTGTGTTTAAGCATTGGAGGTTTAGATGCATGACCAAGTACAGAAAAGTTAAAAAAAATCTATTATAATAAACTTGATTATAGATGGTTTGAGTATTGATTAAGTTTATTTTTATGTCCAGAATGTTCAAACAGTCCAATGTCAAGTTTTTCTTGTCTTGATGCGGTGAACAGTAGCAGCAGTAAGAAAAAATGCGGTGAACAGTTGATTTTTCTAGACTTGTCTGCGAACTCTAAAGCTGATTTTAGGTCGTTTTTTTTAATATCGTGTGACTATGAGTTGATGTTGTCTGATTTTGTTGAGATTCAACAGTCGAACAATGTTCTTGAGTTTCTGGGTCAAAAGAACAGCGATTGTTGATCAAGCTTCACGTATTTTCAGTATGAATGCTTATTAGAAGTATGAAACTTACTAATAAACAACTCAATCACCAGTTCAATCGATTTTTGTTCAAGATCTAAGCTGATTTTGAGACGAATTCAGGAGCCAAGGCTCTGATACCAATTGACCAGGTCTGAATATGAATCTGAGTTCATGTGATTCAACTAGGATCAAATATGATGATTGAGGCAATGATTGTGTAGCGGAAATACAGAATCAAAGATCATAAATGCTGAAAATACTAATAAATGCTTTGTATATTGATACTGATGAACAAAATACAAAGTGTGCTAGGGTTTGAAGCAAAAAGCTTGTAGCACTGAAAAGAAACTCTTTTTTAACTATAGTGTATATGATTCTATTTATATGCAGATACAATGCCTGTATAAAATGACTAAACTACCCTGACAACTATACATCAGAATACTAGTTTAAGTACAAAATAATGATCCACATTTGTATTGTACATCTGCATTAGTTAATGCGGATGTATTGGTCTTCATCCGCATTTCTTCTGTTGAGCATCTGCATTAAGTATGTCATCCGCTTTGACTAATGCGGAAGAAAAAATACTTAGTCACATTTGATTTTGTTTATCCGCATTAGTAAATGCGGATGAACAAATACTCAGCCGTATTTGATTTTGCTTATCCGTATTAGCAAATGCAGATGAACAAATACTCAGCATTATTTGTTCTTGCTCATCCGCATTGACAAATGCGGACAGCTGATACTTGTCTTTTTCTTCTGTTTTTCTTCACCCGCATTAGTTCTTTGACTTGTAGATTCTTCCAACCAGAACAACCTTCAACCACCTCTTGAATTGGCATGTATGATCCTTTCAGGGTCCAACACAGTGTTGTGAAGGAGTTGATGGTGTTGCGATGGGAACGATGGTATGATGATGGGGATGGTGGTTATGGTGATCAAATTCCAGATTGGTTTTGTGGGTCTTAGGGTGGATGAGGGGGAGGTGGGATGGGGGTGGGGGTGGGATGATTATTAAAATCTATTATTTTATTATTAGTTATTTTAATATTTTTTTGTAAGAAGGGTATTTTAGTCTTTTTACAAAAATTAAACGAAAAAATTGGATGGCGTTAGTGAATTGTAGTTGATTGTTACAGAATTGAAACCACGATGATTAAAGCAGACATTTTTAAAGTATTAGATGAAAAACGTTATAACCACCAAACCACATGGACTAAAATCGTAATTTACTCTTCTAAATATCATATATATAGATAAAATAATCAAAATATCATATATTTATATTAACATATTTTATAAAAAAAATATAAAATATAACCAATTTACCCTTTATTTTCTTAAAACTTATTTTGTATACTTTAAACTCATCTTTCTACTATATTTTTTTATCGTTCTTTTTATATTTTTATGTTTTTCATTTTTTGATAGAAGTTTTTATCCAACTAAAAAGAAGCTATAAATAAGTCTAACCTATAGTAATACAACCTATATGAATAAAATTTTATTGTTAAGGTTTAAAAATGACATTTAATCATAATGACCGGGAAAACAGTTAAAAAATATAAAAGTTAGTAAAAATCATTATAAAAACTAGTAAAATATATAATAGAAAGTGCTATAAAAATCGTGTCACTTAGAAAAGCAATAAAAGTTTTATTGTAAAAAGACAAATAAACCCATAAAAAGATGAGTAAAAATAAGTAATTATGAAGATTTAAAGTTTTAATAAAATCCAAATGGTTATATTATGAATTGTTTTTATGAAATTTATAAATAGATACATATGATATTTTGATTATTTTAAAAGGATATATATGATATTAATATGTTTTATAGGGACATATATGATATTTAACTACTTTTGTAGGGATAATAATACATTAATACAAAATATATTGACAGGATCAGTCCCTTGACTTTCATATTTTACAAATAAATTATAATACAGGTTATGCTTAAACTATCAAATCAAATGGACCATACTAACACAACATCATTAATACAAATCAAACCTAAATAATTATCAAATCCTTCCTTCCTTGACATCAGCCTTGTTGGATTGACTTCCTCATATCAGGACATCAGCCTTTATTGTCAATGAAAGTAAGTTCTCACGTCAAGATTAAACTACTTTCAACTTTAAACTTAGCTTTTAAGCCTAGTATTTTAGATGGTGCGATTCCAACATGTGATGTCTATAATAGGTGGTTGTTTGATAAACCGCCACATAGATATTAGATGCAAACCAAAAGGATATTTTTAGCATTTTAGGTATATATTTTAACTTGAAGATTCTATGTACTCGCTTTAGTATGTTAGACTTCTGATCTAATTAGTGCTCCTCTAAAGTTGGTTGAATAATGAATCGTCAACTCAATTTTCAGAGGAAAAGAGAAAAAAAGGTCACCGTTTCTCTCATTTCTTACGATTTCCCATGACGATGGATTTAGGGTGTGGCGCCTTCCGGGGAAGTGTTGGGATTTTACAAGTTTTAACAAGGATGTTTAACCATTTAAACATAAAAACGCAGCGGATATAAGGGGTTTAAAACTTGTGTTATATTCTGAAAATAAACATTTATATGTTCAAGAAAACAAACCCAAGAATAAGGATCATATATATATGTGAAAAGAAATGCTATCAAACCAACCATAGGATGTACATGAATACTACCTTTCTTGAACAAGCAAGTTGGATATAGATAAGAGGAGGAAGATGATGTTTCTTGAACGTCTAGTCTTCAAAAGAGAAGACCTCAAGCTTGTATACCCCAAGCTACTAACACAACACCTTGTTTGCTAGGATTTTGGCACTTGCACTACACAAAAAGGGAATTCTTCTTCTTCCTTCCTTTTCAGCCGTGAGTTTTTAGAGAGGAGAGAAGGAGAGGTGTTTTTGGTTTGAGAGCTATTGCATGTGGAGTGGTTGGGTGGTTGAAAGGGGGTGTTCCAAGAACATTTAATACCAAAAACGAAATTCAAAAGGGATGGGATTTTCCCTCTCTAATTTCGGCCACCCAATTCTAATCCCCTTTTAATTGTTTTAAACACTTTAAAACAAAAATAAACAACATGTTAATTAGATACAAGTTTAATTAAAACATGTACCATATAGACATGATATTGGTTACATGCAATATGTCATAACCATTATCATATACATATTATTTAACCAACTTAAATAATATCATAAGATAATCTGTATAAATAAATTATCCATATAATTTATTTATTCCTCAAGTGCAAATATTTAGAAACCCATTTTCTAAATATCATAAGTGTTAATATTTGATTGTTAGATCATATCTTACAATAAATATTATGGTGTTTGTCTAGCTTGCTATTGGGTATGACCCGACTTGGATCATAACGTACTAACCACATCAATCTTGTATGTGTCTTGGGCATATAAGATCCAACAATCTCCCACTTGCACAAGATTCATAGAAGATTGATGCAAGCAGTAAATACCGCCTAACAACGGTTTACTACCCTTAACACGTATGACTAAGTGCCATTCAATAACATCATCCCCTTCAAGTATCTTACTCGAAAATGTTTTAGGTGAATCAATCATCTATCCTTTTGTCACAGATGTCATGTTAAATCTTAGAGACACAGAATGATCATTCTCCAGTGACTTAACTTTAGCAGGCCTTAGACATCTTACTCTCAACGAATAAGAGGAACAAATCCCATCTTGATTACATACGTCTCTCACAATCACCTCGTGCTATACCCGAATTTAGTCTTATGTACTGCCATGTTTCAGAACAGCGAAGAACTAAGTCAAAGTATAATACCCGGTGAATATCAAGACCCAATATGTATCTCAGGTCAGAGGATACCAAATGATATTCGCCTTTACTCAAATTTACTTATGATCAATCAAGAAGATTCCATGTAGTAATATTTGAAATGCGGGCCAGTCCAATATTTATATCCCATAAATATCTATGAACTTTGGCAGCAACCCTTTGCTATATATTCATCCAAATGAATATCTACCAATCCAAGTTCATAATAGTCTTACCCTCATACTTGTTCCCACAGGCATGAACGACTACGGACGTTTAGAGTAAATGATTTACTCATGGATTAAACATGCAAAATTGGAACATTAGTTGAAACATTATAATCATATAATTCATTCAAGTAATAAAAGGTTCCAATATCCAAATACAAGATCACAAAATCAAATCCAGTCACTAGAATATCGAAGTCCCATGGCACAAGTATGACCCTCATGCTTTGCCTTTTCAAGAAGCTTCGTGAGTGGATCCGCAATGTTTTGATCCGTGTGAACTTTGCGAATACATATTTTTCCCTTTTCAACTTCATCCCTTATGTAGTTGAATCTCCGCTCAATGTGCCTAGTCTTTTGATGTGCACGGGGTTCCTTGATTTGAGCAATCGCACCCTCATTATCACAAAGAATTTCTAGGGGGTCCTGAATGGAAGGGACAACCCCTAGATCGGCAATGAATTTCTTCAACCATGCAGCTTCTTGAGCTGCTAATGAAGCGGCGATGTATTCTGACTCTGTAGTTGATAATGCCACCACATCTTGTTTAGAGCTCTTCCAAGAGACTGCTCCTCCATTTAGGATGAAAATGTATCCCGATTGTGATCGTGAGTCATCCCGATCAGTTTGGAAACTTGCATCCGTGTAACCTTTTACCACAAGTTCCTCCTCACCAGATCCATAGATTAGGAACATATCTTTAGTCCTCCTTAGGTACTTAAGTATGTTCTTAACAGCCATCCAATGACCATTTCCAGGATTTTGCTGGTATCGGCTTGTCATGCTCAAGGCGCATGACACGTCCGGCCTAGTGCATATCATTGCATACATGATGGATCCTATAGCAGATGCATACGGGATTCCCTTCATTTTATCTTGCTCATCCTTTGAGCTTGGACATTGAGTCGTACTCAATATCGTTCCTCTTTGAATAGGTACTGTACCTTTCTTAGAGCTCTCCATCTTGAACCTTTTCAAGATCTTGTCAATGTATGCACTTTGATTTAAACCTATCAACCGCCTTGATCTATCCCTATAGATTTTTATTCCCAAAATGTAGGCGGCTTCACCAAGATCCTTAATGGAAAAACAGCTTCCAAGCCAGGTTTTTATACCTTCCAAGGTTGGAATGTCATTTCCAAATAGTAGGATGTCATCGACATACAATACTAGGAAAGTGATGATGCTCCCACTAGCCTTTTTATACACACAAGCCTCATCAGCATTTTTGATGAACCCAAATTTAGTTACCTCTTCATCAAAACGGTGATTCCAACTTCTTGACGCTTGCTTCAATCCATAGATTGATTTCTTTAACTTGCATACTTTGTTAGGATGTTTTGGGTCGACAAAACCTTCAGGCTGAACCATATAACATCTTCCTCAAGATATCCATTTAGAAAAGCGGTTTTGACATCCATTTGCCAAATCTCATAATCATAATGAGCAGCTATGGCAAATAATATCCTAATAGACTTTAGCATTGCAACAGGCGAAAAAGTCTCATCATAATCAACCCCTTGAGTTTGAGTGAAACCTTTTGCTACAAGTCTAGCTTTATAAGTATCCAAGTTTCCATGCATATCGGTTTTCTTCTTGAAAACCCACTTACTTCCAACTACCTTGGAGTTAAGAGGTGGTACAACCAAGTCCCACACTTGGTTGTCATACATGGATTGCATCTCAACATTCATGGCTTCAAGCCATTTGTCACAATCCAAATTGGACACTGCATCATGGTATGTGATTGGTTCATCGGAATCAACCACATAGCACCCATCCATGAAAAATCCATATCTTTCAGGTGGATTACTAGTTCTACCAGATTTGCGAACGTTTTGTGTGTGTTGATCAACCATTTGATCATTCTCAACATCCTCATGTTGAGTGCTAGTGTCAACCAAACGTGTATCGGGTTGTGGACCTTGATCTCCTCAAGATCCACTGTTCTACTGCTAGCTCCTTCCATAGGAACTTGGCTTCCAAGAACTCACCCTTCTTGGCAACAAACTCCTTTTGTTCCAATGGATCATAGAAATAATATCCCATAGAATCTCTAGGATATCCAATAAAAATACACTTAGTGGAACGTCTTTCTAACTTGTTTGAGGTGGGAGTCTTTACATAAGCCTCACATCCCCACACCTTTAAATATGATAGAGATGGAACCCTTCCATGCCATATTTCAAAAGGTGTCCTTTCCACTTTCTTGGTTGGGGCCATATTCAAAATACGGGCCGCAGAGAGCAAAGCAAAGCCCCAAAATGATAGAGGCAATGAGCTTCCAGCCATCATAGATCGAACCATATCTAATAGAGTTCGATTTCTCCTCTCGGATACACCATTGTGTTGTGGTGTTCCAGGTGGAGATAGTTGTGAGATAATCCCACAACTTCTAAGATGATCTCTAAAAGCATCACTTAGGTATTCACCTCCTCTATCGGTGCGAAGAATTTTTATTGATTTGTTGAGTTGATTTTCTGCTTCATTTTGGAAGGTTTTGAACATTTCAAAAGCTTCATCTTTGTGTCTTAACAAGTACACATACCCATACCTACTATAGTCGTCGGTAAAGGTAATGAAGTATCTTTCATTATACCTAGTCATTGGCTTAAAAGGACCACATACATCCGAATGTATGATACCTAATAAATCTTTTGCCCTTTCGGTTTTGCCACTAAAAGGTGCCTTAGTCATTTTGCCTTGTAAACAAGATTCACATACATCAAATGAATCATATTCACTTGCTTTTAAAAGACCATTCTTTTGAAGAGTTTGTATGCGCTTCTTGTTTATATGACCAAGACGGCAATGCCAAAGATAGGTGTCACTCAAATCTAATTTGAGCTTCTTGGTGGTGGTTTGGTACAACGAGCTATCATATAATGTGTTTTCATGAACCAATTCATAAATACCATTATAGGAGTAGCTTTAAAATAAAAGATGTTATTTAAAGAAACATGAATTTCATTTTCAATAAACATCAAAACATAACCATATTGTCTTAATTGTGCAACTGAAATAATGTTCCTAGTCAAACTAGGAGCATACAAAACATTGTTCAAAATTGCTTCCAAACCATTTGGAAGCTTCAGGATGTAGTCCCCTCGGGCTTCAACTTGAACTTTTGCCCCATTCCCCATGTAGAGGCTAACATCCCCTTTGTTGAAGTTTTTACTTCTTTTGAACCCCTGCAACAAATTGCAAATGTGAGTCCCACATCCGGTATCCAATACCCATGTGTTAGAGGATATTATATTTAGATCAATATGAATCATGAAAATTGTACCTGAGGTCTGCCCGGCATCCCTCTTTGCTTTCAACTCTTTGAGATGGACAGGACAATTTCTTGCCCAATGTCCTATCTCCCCACACTTAAAGCATGGGTCATCCGAAGCAACCTTTTGCTTCTTCTCCGCTGGTTTTGGTGGTGGCACTCTTACCACTCCCTTTCCCTTTCTCCCAACGTACCCTTTACATTTGGCAACACTTGCCTTGGATGCGGGGTGAGGCCTCTTCTTGTTCCCACCTTCATTGATGGTGAGAACGGGTAAACTCCTTTTACCCATGGCCGCCTCGGCTGTCTTGAGCATAGAGTGAAGCTCAGTTATGTTCTTGTCCCAACCGTTCATGTTATAATTCATAACAAAATTGTCAAACCTTTTTGACAAAGAGTTGAGGATCAAATCCGTAGCCAACTCTTTCGAGACGGGACAATTCAGCCTTTCGAGGCGGTCTATGTGGCTCTTCATCTTAAGTACATAAGATGAGACCGATTGGGTATCATCCATACGACATGCATGGAGTGCTCGAACCGTTTCGAAGCGCTCTACCCTTGCTTGTTGTTGGAACGTTTCCTTCAACTGGGTTATCATGTCGTATGCTCCGTGATGTTCGTACTCCTTTTGGAGATCCGGAGTCATACTTGCCAACATGAGGCAAGACACTTGGACCGAGTCCTCAGTGTATTTCACCCAATTCAAGTAGGCCTCTTCATCTTCCTCATTGGGTTCATCGGGAATCGGATCGTCTAAGATATATGACCGTTTCTCTTGCTTGAGAACGATTCTCAAGTTTCGAAACCAATCAATGAAATTGTTATGGTTTAGACGCTCCTTTTGGAGAATGGTTCTTAGTGATAGGTTGTGAGCGGATGGAATATCATTATTTTCATTGTTGTTGGTGGCCATCTACAAAATTTAACAAGGTTCATTTTTAGTATTTACGATATTATCATTTTAATTATAAATTTCTTTTATGTGTCATACACAAAATAAAGTTCTAGAATCCAACGTCATATTTAAATAGTGGTTAGGTGATCTTTATCCCATTATTTAAATTAACAAGGTAGTCAACGTTTGACGATTGCAACCCTTTGCAACTTCTAGGGGTATGGGATCGACTTAAACATCATATGTATAGTCGGCATGTTAATCCCATCAACACCTTTTGTAAACCATATTGTAGGTGATCCATTTAACATGGTTTGCAAATCAAGTTACCCTACTTACACACACATGTGAGTTTACCAATATAAGTGGTTAGGTGATCTTTATCCCACAAATACGGCATTCCCACCTTAAATCACAAGTTCTCTCAAAATGGTTAGGTGACCTTTATCCCATTAAGAGTTTTCAAGTGACTTAAGTGTTGTGTAAAAGGATGGTGATAAACTTGTTTTCAAAAGACATTTTAAGTTTTCATAATTCTAGTTTAGAAAACTCTATGTACCTTGCATTTGCATGCTTTCAAATACATGGTACCCTATGGTTCTTTTAATAAAACCCCTTTTATTTGAAATCATTAATCCTTTTAATAACCTTTTATTAACCACTTAATGATTAAGAATCATTTATTTTCAGCTTGTTATGTTTATAAATTTGTTAGTTATGCATATCCATATATCAAACAACCAACATAAAACAAAACAACCAAACAAGCACAACCATTCAATCATATGTGCATAACCATAGCCACTAAGGTGACCACACTTGTTTGCCATCACAAGTGTTGTCACTAGGTCTTTCCTAAGGGTTAATAATGACACATTAAAATGTGTCCAAGAACTCCCACTCGAATCCACATCCAAATGCTTCAAGTGTCCATGTCTTTTGAGTTCTTCCTTTGTATCTTTCCTTGAGTCTCCAACTTGTGCATCTTCTTTTACAAAATCATATCCTAATACAATTTTTCTAATAAAAGAAATGCACCTAATCTATTTATTACATAACCAATGAATAAATAAATTACAACCCAAAAGATACAAACACCAAAAATTATTATTACAACCCTTTAATGAATAAAACTAAACATGACAATCACATTCATCCAAAACCAAAACACATTAGGTCAAGGCTATGTTATGCACCAAAATATGTATCAAATACAACATCCAAGAACAACCATGAACTCCCTTTTTAACCCTTAAAATTTCGGCCAACATAAACCCAAACTTTAAGGTTTAGTCCAAACAAAACAATCAACCACTTGATGTTAATCTTTCAAGGTTTATTCTAAAGCATGTGAGATAAAACTTTGAAAGATAAGGGATTCATTTATCCATATCAAAACAGCCCCTAATGGGTTGAAAAAGTCCAACAAAACTAACTTTTCTTGGACTTTTGAAGCAAGTTTTCCACATAACCGGCTCTAGATGCCATTGTTGGGTTTTACAAGTTTTAACAAGGATGTTTAACCATTTAAACATAAAAACGCAGCGGATATAAGGGGTTTAAAACTTGTGTTATATTCTGAAAATAAACATTTATATGTTCAAGAAAACAAACCCAAGAATAAGGATCATATATATATGTGAAAAGAAATGCTATCAAACCAACCATAGGATGTACATGAATACTACCTTTCTTGAACAAGCAAGTTGGATATAGATAAGAGGAGGAAGATGATGTTTCTTGAACGTCTAGTCTTCAAAAGAGAAGACCTCAAGCTTGTATACCCCAAGCTACTAACACAACACCTTGTTTGCTAGGATTTTGGCACTTGCACTACACAAAAAGGGAATTCTTCTTCTTCCTTCCTTTTCAGCCGTGAGTTTTTAGAGAGGAGAGAAGGAGAGGTGTTTTTGGTTTGAGAGCTATTGCATGTGGAGTGGTTGGGTGGTTGAAAGGGGGTGTTCCAAGAACATTTAATACCAAAAACGAAATTCAAAAGGGATGGGATTTTCCCTCTCTAATTTCGGCCACCCAATTCTAATCCCCTTTTAATTGTTTTAAACACTTTAAAACAAAAATAAACAACATGTTAATTAGATACAAGTTTAATTAAAACATGTACCATATAGACATGATATTGGTTACATGCAATATGTCATAACCATTATCATATACATATTATTTAACCAACTTAAATAATATCATAAGATAATCTGTATAAATAAATTATCCATATAATTTATTTATTCCTCAAGTGCAAATATTTAGAAACCCATTTTCTAAATATCATAAGTGTTAATATTTGATTGTTAGATCATATCTTACAATAAATATTATGGTGTTTGTCTAGCTTGCTATTGGGTATGACCCGACTTGGATCATAACGTACTAACCACATCAATCTTGTATGTGTCTTGGGCATATAAGATCCAACAGGAAGGTGTGGTGGTTGTGATGGGAGGTTGTAGTGGATTCGATGGTCTTAGATGCTGGCGGTGGGGGTGCGCTAGGGATTTTGGCCATCGATGCCTATGAAGGTTGATGATGGTGGTTGAGGGTGGTTTGTGGAGGAGTGCAACTGGGCTTACAGTGAAGGATTGTGATGGCGAATAGGGTTTTGTTGTGAGGGATTGAGAGGGCGATGATGCAGAAGGGGGTTTGGGGCAAGTGGCAGGTGGGAGTCAGTGGAAGGTAGTGGGTGGTCGTGCGCAGTGGCGGCTGCATATACACGGTGGACCCTTAATTGCTTATGATATCTTTTTTCTTGTTGTCGCTGTTCATTAGGACAAAAAAGTCTGGTAGGGATTCGACTATTGATGAAGATAATGAATCTATAGTCGATTCGATGGTCTTAAATATGGGTGCTAGGTTGATTTAAAAAGTACTAGTTAGAATTTTGGCTGATTTCTGATTGAGTTGTATTTTTGTGAATCTTTCATTTTGCTTTCTTCAAGATCGTTGATTTAGTTAACAATAAAAGGCCTAGGAAACCATAAACTTTTCTGGTCTTTTGGAGTTTAGGTTATTGCTTTCGAGTTTTGATCTATAGAACTAATCATATTAAAGTTTGTGATTCAAGTTTCAGACTAATTCCAATGGGGGTTATTAAACCGAACTGCACAAGTTAGTAATTTAACTAATTTTTGCTTTAATCGTGCATCATCTATTCCCATTTGTAGAGAAAGTGTTGCTGTAAAATATAGTAAATTGGTACTTCATTTTAACTATGTAGATTCAACTTAAGCGATGAGTCGATAGTAAGTTTGCTTTATAAATGTATTGACATTACTTATCTCTTTTCAACATCAAATATCATCAAATGAAACTGTTCTGTTTGTAAATAGTGGAGCCCAAACCATGGTGGAACCCACTCATATGTATACTTGGTGACAGATGTATTTTGAAGGGGATGATGTTAAATAAGGGTCGGGATGTTCCATTCATTTACCACACATCAAGGCTAGGGAATTTCTAGTGTCAGTTGATAGTTTTTTCTGAGGGAGGTTACTCTATTCACTTTCATTTTGTTGAGATAGTAAACACATTTGGTCCTAAAGGAATATAGTGTTCAATGTATACTTAGAGAAAGGGAAGGCAAGTGCAATTTCTCTTTAAAGTTACAAAATTTCTTTAAGATGGTTACTACAAATTTAGAATTTGAAATTTCATACTATTATATAATAGACACTTACGGATACCTACTTCTTCTTTGTCGTCAGAGCCAATAAGCCACTACAGTTAATTGACTTGAAAGTCAATGTCAAGATGGGTGAGGCTATTGTAATTAGGTTCGAAGGGATACTACGTATGTATGTGGCACACCTTATCTTTTTGGTAGTTAAAATTTATTATGTAACATTGAAACTACATTATTGTTGTAATTATGACATGCGACTTGTACTTAACTTTAGTTTTGTGTTGGTTTGACGGAAACGAGTCCGATGAAATATAGTATTTTTTTTTTTACTTAACGGTGTAAATTCAAGTTATCTTACATTTCAGCGTAAATTTAGTTCAAAAACAAGTCGGGTTGATTGTCGTCTATACTTTTATCTCACCATGTACGATGCCGCTGCAACGCACGAGCTGGGAAAAAAACTAGTTTTCATAATTACACCAATTTTTCCACAAGCTAATATGACAAGTTACATTTATTTCATGACCATTTATTGCCAACTAACCAAAATCAACCATACTTAGTCAAGTGGTCAAGATTAATACATAAGTATGGACTAGTGGGTAACCCGCGTGTTACGACGGAGTGAATAATTTACAAGTCTATACTTGTTATATTTCACATAATTTATCAATTGTTTTGTTTTATGGTTTAAATCTCTTATACGACTTATGATTATTATCATATGTTAGAGGCAACACATTGTTACAAAACTAATTAGCATTAACAAGAATAGTTGAATGACTTAACTTTAAAAAGTAATACTTATTTATAAATTTATATGTTAATTTAAAATATTAAAAATTATATAATATTTAATGTAGTGAATTAATTAATCTTACAATATTAAATAATGTATTAATCAATGTATTAATTACAAGAAGTTTATTAATAAGAGGTATAATAAGAATGATTGCATTGAACACTTGTACCTAATGCTTAAAAAGTTGTATTAGGTGTCTTAATATTTTTGTAAAATTACATTTGTATCCTACGGTTTTGCTTTATATAGTAGTATAGTGGACACCAGCAATCGCCACGATTTTATTTTAAATGTATATGTGAATGTTGCAATGATAGTTTTTGGGATTATGATGATTTTAGTGAGTTCGATGATATAAGCGCTCGGATTCTCATAGATATATACACATGCTTTAGTGATTCGTTATTATATCGTCATGATACTATTATTGAATATATGATATTTAATAAGTCGTGGATATCAAGTGAAACAAATACATTAAAAGTATTCAAAAAAATTATGATACAATTTAGAACATTGTATCATGATTAATGATATGTTATTATTAGGTTGTTACAGATACAATAACATGATATACAATAACATGATAAAAGTACAGTATTAAATTTTAAAACAATATTGTTGTGTTGTTGTTAACCTTTTAATAAAAATAATCATTACTATTAATAGTATTATCTTTTAGACATATTAAATAATATGTTATTTACTAACAAATTTAGTTATAAATTACTAAAATTATAGACTACCAAGAATACCCCTAAAAAATATAACTATTAGTCATTATAAATATTAGTTGTATACTTAATTATTTAAATAGTATTAATATATTTAAATGTCATTTTCAAGTTTTACAAATAATATAATATTTAATATATTAAATTAAATAATATCATATTATTAAATAATGTATTAATAATGTGTATTAATCAAAATAGTTTATTAAATAGGGGTAAAAATGAAACTATTGCATAGGGCACTTGTACTCTATGCTTAAAATATTATATTAGGTGTCTTACGATTTGAGTAAAATTACTACATTATCCTCTTAAAATGTATTATATAGTAGTATAGATAAATAGTATTTAATATATTTAAATGTCATTTTCAAGTTTTACAAATAATATAATATTTAATATATTGAATTAAATGTAAGGTTATATTAGAAGGCTGATGCAACCAAAGAAGTCAAAACAACCAAGAAGCTTCCTACATGCATGCACTGATGTACAAGGTAGAAGTTACTTCGGAAGTTTTACACTCATCACATAAATTATTCTAAGTGTAAAATCTTCCGAAGCCAATGACCAAATCTTCCAAAGCCAAAGATGAAGTCTTCCGAAGCTTCAAAGACAAAGTCTTCCGAAGCCAATGTTGTGAAGACTGATTTCTTCCAAAGACAGAGAGGACATGCTTTCTCTGATATATTTTTCCAGAAAACTGACTTACTTTCCGCTGCAACTCTGAAGACTCACCAACTTATACAAGTTGGTGAAAAGGCTCATGCTTTAGTAAACTGTAGATTATGGTCTTGAGTCTGTAACTTTCTACTTTGTACCTTTTATCCTTTTTATAATATAATTAGGATGTGAGCTATGGCATGCCATAGTCACTAGTCAAAAGGCAATCAGCCTTTTAAATTTACATTGATCTTGTTGTCTAGATTAATATTTCCAGCTGGCCTTCAAAGTATGGCCGACTGTAGAATGTAATATAAAGTATCTCAGGTCCTTGTATTTGTTTTTATGCTTTGTAACACTTGTAAAAGAACTTAAGAGCAATATACAGCATTCTTGAAAAATATATTCGTCTGTTCTTGTTCTTAGTTCTGTCTTAGTTACTTGTGTTCTTAGTATCATTTACACAAACTGTAAGGATCAGCACAATACAATTAGATCGATCTCGTAATGAGAATGCGGAATGTAATCATCACAGTAATGAAGATTGAATATAGAAATGAATAACAAACGAGTAAATAAACTTCCAAATCTATTGATCTCTGATTTGATTACAACGTAGTAGTACAAATTAGGAAAACAAAAATCTCTCTATCAAAGTGTTAACTATTACAAAACAAAACTTCTATTTATAAACAAAAAGAAGTTCTCGTGCGAAAACATTAGTTGTCGCGCGACTAGTAGTTGTCGCGCGAGAAGCAGTTTTCGCACAATCACTCTAGGTTCTCGCGTGACTTGATCTTGATCTTCATCTTGATTTGATTTCCTGAGCCTCTTAGGTTCAATCCTTACAATCTCCCCCTAGGCTCGGTAAATCAATGCTGTTAGAAGTCCACGTCGGCAATCTGATAACTACCCCCGTACGCATACATCTTGTTGTCCAGGGCCTTTGTAATCATCCAACCGAACTGTGCCGCTATGAAGTGTACAGATTCATCAGCTGCAATTGGACATGCCTGCAGCTTCATCAAATCTTCTTTACCAAACTGTAGCAGATCCACAGGGTCGATGATACGAAATTCTTTATCTTCACACTTAATCACTGCATGGCCACTATCCTTTTCACAACTCCATTCCTTTAGCTTAGACAAGCTGTTAATTGGCACATGAGCATGAATAGGAATCTTCTTAGCATATCTTGGATGTCTATAAACCCTTATCTTCATTGGTTTGTTTGTGTTCGGGTCCATCCTGGTCTCATCTTCAATAACTTTGGATTTGGCTCTCCTAAAGTCTTTGAAGTTGGTTTGGCTTTGTCTATAAATCATATTACGTATCCAATTCACCTTACTGTAATTACTAGGTGCAGGACCGTTAAAAAGGGACTTTGCACTTAGTTAACACACTTAGGTGGATCTTTAGGATCACTAAACAATTCAAATGGGGAACTTAGAACTTTAAACAGATGATACAATGCACAACACAAGTAAAGTAAGAGCAAGAACACAAGAAATAATTTTCAAGGAAGTAGTATATTGCTTTTTAGGTTCTATTACAGGTGTTTGCACTGATATTTTAAAATACAAGAACCTTTGACTCTTTATACTAAACCTACAACCGTCAATATGCAAAAAGACAGTTGGATGTGACTAATCTAGACAACAAGTCAACCTAAAGTCAAAAGGCAGATTGCCTTTTGACTAGTGACTATGACAGGCCATAGCTCACTGACTTTCCTATTACAAAAAGCCAAACAAGAAACAAATATAGAAACTTGCAGACAAAGACCTTATCTACTTTATCATAAAGCATGGAAGTTTCACCAACTTATGATAGTTGGTGAACCACCAGAGCATGCAGCGAATAGGAGATTGCTTTATGATAAAGTTGACAGAAAAAGTGTCTTTTCTCTCTCTTCTAAAGTAATCAGTCTTATCTTTATTCAGCTTCGGAAGACTTTGTCTTGAGAGCTTCTGAAGACTTCATCTTTAACCTTCGGAAGAGTTGAGTCTTTGGCTTCGAAAGACTTGACACTTAGTGTAAAGTTTCCTCAGTAGTTTCTTCTGAACATTGGCTTCGGAAGATTTTACACTTAGCATTTTACTTGAGTGTGTAAAACTTTCGAGGCTAGTTCTTCTTTGTTCCTTAGTGCATGTTGGAAGACTTGGTTAATTTGGTATCCTTTGGTTGCATCAGCCTCATAACTTCAGAGGTTCCTACAAACTCCCCCTAGGCTGATGCTACCAAAACAGAGAGGTCTTCAGACTGGGATAGTCCACATGAGAATCTTCAGAATTCCTTTTACTGTCATACCCCAACCCCAGATTAGGTTCTCAGAAGGGGCAGACATTGCTCTTGGTATTCCCTCCTTAAACAGTTGTTGTATTAACAAATGTAGATCACTGTCTAGAGGAGGTTGTTGAGTATGGACAACTGCAAGAGAGCATGGTGAGTGCTCTATGTCCATACTCTGAGAGGAAATCCCAGGCTCTGATACCAAATGTAGGACCATTAAAAACGGACTTTGCAATTAGTTAACACACTTAAGAGGATCTTTAGGATCACTTAACAATTCAAATGGGGAACTTAGAACTTTAAACAGATGATACAATGCACAACACAAGTAAAGTAAGAGCAAGTACACAAGAAATAATTTTCAAGGAAGTAGTATATTGCTTCTTAGGTTCTATTACAGGTGTTTGCACTGATATTTTGAAATACAAGAACCTTTGACACTTTATACTAAACCTACAACCGTCAATATGCAAAAAGACAATTGGATGTGACTAAGATCAGCCTAAAGTCAAAAGAGAGATTGCCTTTTGACTAGTGACTATGATAGGCCATAGCTCACTGACTTTCCTATTACAAAAAGCCAAACAAGAAACAAATACAGAAACTTGCAGACAAAGACCTTATCTACTTTATCATAAAAGCATGGAAGTTTCACCAACTTATGATAGATGGTGAACCACCAGAGCATGCAGCGAACAGGAGGTTGCTTTATGATAAAGTTGATAGAAAAAGTGTCTTTTCTCTCTTTTCTAAAGTAATCAGTCTTATCTTTATTCAACTTCGGAAGAAAAGCTAGTTCTTCTTTTTTCTTAGTGCATGTTGGAAGACTTGGTTATTTTGGTATCCTTTGGTTGCATCAGCCTCATAACCTCAGAGGTTCCTACAAACTCCCCCTAGGCTGATGCTACCAAAACAGAGAGGTCTTCAGACTGGGATAGTCCACATGAGAATCTTCAGAATTCCTTTCTTCATTAGTAGATCAGGATTCTTCTGACCCATGAAGTACCTTCTAATGTCATAGAGATCATGCAGAGGGAGTTCAAGCATGTCACTAGTGAAGTAGACATGTTGTTCTCCCTGATCTCTAGTGACATACCATCTATCAGGATCTTCAGCAAATGTCCATGATAGAATTAGTCTTCCAACAGAGAGAGGCTCTACTATGATAGGAGTTGGTTGAAAGCCCTCTTCATGCACTTCCTCAGGATGTTTTGACTCATCCTGAGTTTGAGAGGTGGATACCTTTCTTCTTTTCTTCTTCTTAGAGGATCTTCTTTTGGCCATCCTCTTTTTCCTCCCAGATGATTTTAACTGAGAGGGTTGGTCTTTAGTACCAGGTTCTTCAGTGGATTCTCTCTCAGTTGGGATCTCCTCTCTCCCAGATTCAGAAGGAGAGGGAGGAGAACCCTGTTGTGGATCAGAAGATGAAGTTGGCTGTTATGTAGCTTCAGGTGCAGGTTGTGTTGTCTCTGTATGGTGACTAACCCTGTCATTGAGGTTCCAATCAGCACAAGCATGACAAATACTACTGATTCAACTGAATTACCCTCAAAGTCCAGTTCAGAGGCTCAGAATTTAGGTGAAGGAACCTCCAATATAGGAGGAATGGATGGTGGTGACAGTGATCAAGAATTTCTTGATGCTGATAACCACTCCATTGAAGACAACATTAATGATGTCACACACTCATTGGATCAAGTTTCTCTTGATAAGTGTGCTGATGTGGTGGGGGATTCTTCTTTGCCAGATCAAAATTTCTCTAATCTTGATCTGTCCAACCAACTTGCTGTGATTCCTCAACTCAGGATCCACAAGTCACATCCCACCACAAACATCATTGAAAATGTTGACTCATGGGTGAGAACAAGAGGATAAACTCATGATAGCCATGTTTGTCTACATTCTTGTTTCTTATCCCAAATTGAGCCTAAGAAAGTTGATGAGGCCCTAAAGGATGAAAGCTGGATTGAAGCAATGCAAGAAGAGTTGCTTCAAATCAAAAGACAGAAGGTGTGGAACTTGTGCCCTCTTCCTCAAGGGAAGATGTCATAGGTACCAAGTGGGTATTTAGGAAAAAGAAGGATGATAGAGGGATCATCATCAAAAACAAGGCTAGACTGGTTGTCCAAGGATACACACAAGAAGAAGGAATTGATTATACTGATGTCTTTGCTCCTGTAGCAAGACTTGAAGCTGTAAGGATATTCCTGGCTTATACGGCATCCAAGGATTTCAAGGTCTACCTGCTTGATATGAAGTGTGACTTTCTTTATGGGTGATTGATGAAGAAGTTTATATTAAACAACCACCTGGCTTTGCAAACCCAGATCATCCTGATTATGTCTGCAAGCTTGATAAAGCCCTTTATGGACTACATCAAGCTCCAAGAAAGTGGTATGAGACACTATCAACATACCTCTGCAATCATGGATACAAAAGAGGTACTATTGATGGGAATCTCTTCATCAAAGATACATGGAATGACACATTTCTAGTTCAGATATATGTAGACGACATCATCTTTGGTTCAACTAATCCAAAGCTCTACAAAGACTTTGAGATGCTTATGAAGAATAGATTTGAAATGAGTGCCATGGGGGAACTCAATTTCTTTCAAGGAATTCAAGTGAAGCAGGTTGAAGATGGCATCTTCATCAGTCAGTCAAAGTATGTACAGGACATACTTACAAGGTTCAAGATGACTGATTATAAAGTTGCTAAGACACCTATAGCCAGAAACCATTCCCTTGGTCTTGACCTTGAGGGGGAGTGTGTTGATGAACATCTCTATAGGGCTATGATTGGGTCACTTATGTATCTTACTGCTAGCAGGCCTGATATCATGTTTGCCACATGCATATGTGCAAGATATCAAGCAAACCCCAAGATCTATCACCTAATCACTGTCAAAAGGATTCTTAGATATCTCAAAGGTGCTCCAAATATAGGCCTTTGGTATCCAAAGAATTCCAACTTTAATCTGTATGCTTATACAGATAGTGACTATGGTGGCTACAATATGACTGCAAAGTCCACATCTGGGGGGTGTCAGTTTCTCGGTGGAAGGATAGTCTCTTGGCAATGCAAGAAGCAATCCTGTGTGTCTGCATCAACTGCTGAAGCTGAATATATTGCTACTGCCAGCTACTGTGCTCAAGTTCTTTGGATTCAAAATCAAATGCTAGACTATGGATTCAATTTCAAAGAGACTCCCATCCATATAGACAACAACAGTGTCATCTCTATAACAGAGAATCCTGTGCAGCACTTAAGGACTAAACACATCAACATCACGTATCATCTGATTAGGGATAATTTTGAAAAGGGCTTGATAAAACTAATCAAGGTTACATCTCTAAGACCTCAACCACGGCAACCCAGCCTCTTGAAATAGAGCAGGGGAAATCCAGCGGCAAAGAAACCTATGCTGGTGATGAGGGAGAAGACTCAGGTCCAATCCTCTCATCCCCCTATGATTTTTCATCTGAAGATGAGGGGAGTCTGCAACAAAAGGTGCACAAACTCTCAAACATGTGCACCTACTTTGTGTCCAAGATAGCTCACCCTGGAATCTCAGGTGACTATCTTGCAGAAAAGGGTCAATGACCAGCAACTTGAGATCACCGATCTCAAGGGTAAGCTAGCTGAGAGACCAATAAGATCAACTCATCCAGGTCCATAAGAACCTATGGATGTCATGGATCAATCTCCCAGCTCACCTATGCAAGAGGGTGATGCTTCCAAAAAGGGGGAGAAAATCCTAACAATCACAGAACCTGGGAGTTCCTCTCAGAGTATGGACATAGAGGACTCACCATCCTCTCTTGTAGTTGTCCATACTTAGCAACCTCCTCTAGACAGTGATCTACATTTGTTAATACAACAACTGTTTAAGGAGGGAATACCAAGAGCAATGTTTGCCCCTTCTGAGAACCCAATCTGGGGTTGGGGGTATGATAGTAAAAGGAAAGCTCTTGTACTCTCTAGAGCTCAGGGTCAACTAGAAATTTTAAATATTTCAAACCTGAGTTTCTATGAGGGTATAAATCTGGTAGATCTGGCACTTGTCAACTCAAGCAACAACAGACAAGCTGCCAGACTAGCTAGTAGAATTCAAGATTGGGTGCTAGAAGAATTCAAAAGGAGATCAGAACTATATAGACAGAGACTAGCAGTTGAAGCCTTTGGTCAACTGGATGTTGAGGTGGCCCTTAAGATTAGCTTCAAAGGGAAAGCCTTGACTGAAGGCCCAGAGGCTGAGACTATAAACCTTAAGACAATATCTCCTCCAGCACCCCATACCCTCAGTGAGGCACCAGCTGGTGATGGTGCATCACAACCTCTCTCTGGCCAGAGCTTGACTGCTAAATCCAGCAATGAAGGCCAAAGCTCTCCTCAGCCTAAGTCATCAAGATCAGTACTTGACAAAGGCAAAAGAAAACTAACTACTGAGGAGATTGAAGAAGAGAAAAGAGAGAGGAAGAGGAAGCTGAGGGGAGAGAGTTCAAGTGGTTCCCTAGGATTCATGCAAGCTGCAATTCTGACTACCCATGTTCCAAACACTCAAGAAGATGAGTTAAGGGTAGCCAGACTTAATTATCTCTGGACCAGGAACTACAACATAGATGAACTCATCTCTCTCCCTTTAGAGAATTAAATGAACTGGCTGACACTGAGTTGTCAAAGGAGAGGAAGGAAGCTGAGGATGCAGCCTTGACCCTCAAGCATAAAGAAGAAATAAGAAGAAAAAGAATATACAAGAATATTCCTGTCCTCTCCCCAGTTCAAGAAAGCCCTGAGTCAGAGGCTGTGGCTGCTGATCAACCTCAGGTAGTTAATGAAGAAGAAAAGACAAAGATGATCAACTACCTGAGAGCCACATACCTCTACCAGGCACATGCACTTCTTCCCTTGCCATATGATTACATACTGTTTGAATACAACAAGCAGCTGGAAGAGCAAGCCAAAAGAAATAGGCAAGCTGCTGGAAAAAGGGAAAGGGAAGAAGTTGCCAAGTCAAGAGCCATCATCAAGAAAAGTCAGAAAAAGTCTACAGATAGGCAGAAGATGATGAGCTTCTTGAAGCTGTATGGGTTCTCCAGAAGGAGGCTTGGTCCCATGTCTCTATCCACAATGGATGAGCACATAAGGGTGATCAAGCAGAAGATTAAAAGGGGAGAGCTTGTGGATCTCCACTCACCATCAGAACAAGCTCAACCTGAAGTTGAGGTAAAGGCTGAACCTACAGAGACAACACAACCTGCACCTGAAGCTACACAACAGCCAACTTCATCTTCTGATCCACAGCAGGGTTCTCCTCCCTCTCCTTCTGAACCTGGGAGAGAGGAGATTCGAACTAAGAGGGAATCCACTGAAGAACCTGGTACTGAAGACCAACCCTCTCAGTTAAAATCATCTGGGAGGAAAAAGACGATGGCCAAAAGAAGATCCTCTAAGAAGAAGAAAAGAAGAAAGGAATCCACCTCCCAAACTCAGGATGAGTCAGAACATCCTGAGGAAGTGCATGAAGAGGGCTCTCAACTAACTCCTATCATAGTAGAGCCTCTTTCTGTTGGAAGACCAATTCTATCATGGACATTTGCTGAAGATCCTGATAGATGATATGTCACTAGAGATCAGGGAGAACAACATGTCTACTTCACTAGTGACATGCTTAAACTCCCTTTGCATGATCTTTATGACATGAGAATGTACTTCATGGGTCTAAAGAATCCTGATCTACTAATGAAGAAAGGAATTCTAAAGATTCTCATGTGGACCATCCCAGTCTGAAGACCTCTCTGTTTTGGTAGCATCAGCCTAGGGGGAGTTTGTAGGAACCTTTGAGGTTATGAGGCTGATGCAACCAAAGGATACCAAAATAACCAAGTCTTCTAACATGCACTAAGGAACAAAGAAGAACTAGCTTCAAAAGTTTTACACACTCAAGTAAAATGCTAAGTGTAAAATCTTCCGAAGCCAATGTTCAGAAGAAACTACTGAGGAAACTTTACACTAAGTGTCAAGTCTTCCGAAGCCAAAGACTCAACTCTTTCGAAGGTTAAAGATGAAGTCTTCTGAAGCTCTCAAGACAAAGTCTTCGAAGCTGAATAAAGATAAGACTGAATGCTTTAGAAGAGAGAGAAAAGACACTTTTTCTATCAACTTTATCATAAAGCAACCTCCTGTTTGTTGCATGCTCTAGTGGTTCACCAACTATCATAAGTTGGTGAAACTTCCATGCTTTATGATAAAGTAGATAAGGTCTTTGTCTGCAAGTTTCTGTATTTGTTTCTTGTTTGGTCTTCTCAGCTCAAATCTTGGGTCAGGATCCTCTGTTGACCTGTTATCCATAGATCCTGAAACAATCTCACAAGATTTGTTAAAACAGTTGGTAACTAAATCAAGATCAAATAGCCAATCCGGAACAGAACCTTTCACACAAGGTGTGTGTTCATTGAAAGTCACATTGGCTGACTCCTCAATGATTCTAGTTCTGAGATTGTATACTCTATAAGCCTTGGCTTGAGAAGAGTATCCAACAAAATGTCCATCATCTGATTTCTTAGCAAACTTAGCTATTTGATCTTTGGTATTCAAGATGGTGCAAGGATATCCAAATGTTCTGAGAAAACCAATAAATGGTCTTCTTTTGTGCCACAGTTCATAAGGAGTCTTACCATGTGTCTTAACTACTAAAACTCTGTTCTGCACATAGCAGGCTGTGTTGACAGCCTCTACCTAGAAGGTGATGGGCAGCTTAGAGTCAGACAACATAGTTCTTGCAGCTTCAATAAGTGTCATGTTTCTCCTCTCAGCAACACCATTTTGCTGAGGAGTCCTGGGAGCACTATATTGTCTTGAAATACCCTTCTCATCACAAAATGTATCAAGGATTTGGTTTTTAAATTTGGTTCCCTGATCACATCTTATGATTTTGACCTTGTGATCAGATTGATTCTCAATTTTCAAAATGAAATTCTTCAGGATTCTAGAGGTTTCATCCTTAGTTCTAAGGAAAAACACCCAAGTGAATCTTGTGAAATCATCTGTGATCACTAAACAGTATGAGGTCCTTCCTAGACTCATTACACTGGTGGGGCCAAACAGATCCATATGTAACAAGTGTAGGGGAGTAGCGATAGAGTTTATTTCCTTTGGCTTGTGAGACACTTTGTGTTGCTTCCCTTTCAGGCATGCAACACAGTGGTCATCACTTATCAACTCTTTCTTTGGTATTCCAGTTACCAAATCATTCTTAATCAGTTTATTCATGTTTTTAAAGTTTACATGGCACATTCTCTTATGCCAAAGAAGAGACTCATCACTATTTGCTTTATATAGAAAGCAAGAAACCTCTCCAGATGGAGATGCTTTCTGCAAGTCCATCTTGTACATGTTTCCTCTCCTGGGGGCTCTAGGCAGAATATGCTCAGGAGGAATGTCAACCCCAGGCTTGAGAACAATGCACTCATGCTTAGTAAAGAGCATATGATGTTTTTGGTCACAAAATTGGGACACACTCAGAAGATTGTATCCAAGCTCTTTGACAAAGTTTACCTTCTCAATACTGAGCTTACCATTTGTAACCTTGCCCCTGCCAGTAATGTACCCTCCTGCATCTCCCCCAAAAGCAACTGGTCCTCCATCAATCCTTTCAAAGTTTTGATGCAAGGACTCATTGCCAGTCATGTGCCTGGAGCAGCCACTATTAACAATCCAGATATTTTTGTTGGTCTTTAGCTGTCCCTGCACAAAAAGAGATGATTTAGTTACATTTGGAAACCCAAGCCTCATTGGTCTTAGGCTTATTAGAATGAGTTAAAGGCAATGAAACAGTAATGGATCCTATGTTCAGGTTTTGGGGATCATTTGCTATTTCTGATGATGAACTTTTAGCCACATGGTCTTCCTTTATCTTCCACACCACCTTTGAAAGATTGGGCTTGACCTTCAATGCTTCGGAAGCTTTTGTGGCTTCGGAAGCTTTGGAGACTGATCCTTCGAAAGATCTTACTTTCACTGTAGTAGGCCTTAGTACTTCGGAAGCATTCCTTTCTTCTGAGACCAATTTTCCTTCCGAAGGCAATGGTTCATTTGCCTTTTTCTTCATTTTGGAGCTTTCGAAGGAAACAGATTTTCCTTCTGAAGCTGTTTGTTT
Source organism: Flaveria sonorensis (assembly GCA_025506505.1). NCBI lineage: Eukaryota > Viridiplantae > Streptophyta > Magnoliopsida > Asterales > Asteraceae > Flaveria > Flaveria sonorensis. The sequence continues at coordinate 26,095,291 of CM046440.1, read as the reverse complement.
CTTCTTCCTCTTAGAAGTTTTCTTCTTAATCATATGGATAGTACCCTTTGGATTGTATTGACAATCCTTAGCCAGATGTGAGGTACTACCACACATAACATAGTCTATATCTTTTCTTCTGAGAGCCTTCTTTTCCAAAGAAGACTGAGCTTGAACACTTTCCATTTCCTCTTTCACCTTTTCAGATGATGCAGCAGGATTCTTAGGGTGAAGCTTGCTTTTAGAAATGGATGGTTCAGACTGTGTAGCAGTGACACATAGCTGATCAATCTTCTTGTTGTTGCTGGAGTGAGTTGAAGCTGAAGTAGAACTCTTGGTACTAGAATTCTTGGCAGGATCTTTAGCTTTTATCACCTAGAACCCTGCAGAGACAAATACTTGTTTCTGTTTGGGATCAAAGGTGCTCTTGATCTTTTGAGCTTTTCTTGATCTTCTCTTTACTCTTCTGATCAAGTTCTTCCTTTTGGTTTTGCTCAAACCAGCTTATTTTTCCTCCTTAGGAGCATGGTGACCCTTTTTGGATTTACTCTCTTCACTCACCTCAGAGTCATCCCTCACCTTCTCCTCTTCATCTTCTTCATCACTGGGGTCTATGGATGGAAGCTCATCTTGACCAGCTCCACACCTTGGAGATCTAACTGATAGTAGAGAGTATGGAGGAGCTATCTTACTAGATCCCTGTCCCTGCTTGTTCTGATAACATACTTTTACATGCAGAGATAAGGATATCATGTTCTTGAAGGTTTCCTCTTCAAGAACACATTTTTCTGCCCTGGCTTTGCTGATCACAAGCTCAGCCTGGCATTCAGTCAACTTGGTAATGAGATCCTTAATTTGAGTCCTGTAATTTGTTTGCTCATGTTTAAGAGTTGAAACTATTTTTTCTAGATCTTCTATCTTTAGTTTATAGTCATTTTCAGCTCTTTTAAAATCAGCTTTTAAAATATTTAAGGACTTAATGTTAGATCTTATTTCCAAGTTGTAGGACCTGTATCTGTTTACTTTAGCAATACAATCAGGAGAGCAAAGATGTTCAAGTACCTTGGCTTCATCATGGTCAGCCATGAGTGCTTGGTTTGGAAATGCATCTTCAGCTTGAAAGCTCCAGTCAAAGCCTCCTTCTTCAATAGCAACTGTAGCTTACTGTCTTGGCTTCTCATTCTGGTGCCCTCCTTCAGTGTAGTTTGGCCTGGATGAGGCTTGGCCACCATTTGATTTGGGTGCCTTGCATTCTCAGTGTCCCATCTGGTTACAGTTGTAACACTTGACTTTGCTCTTGTCTAGCCCAAACTTGCCACTGGCAGCCTTGCTAGGAAACCTTCTCCCAGTCCTCTTGTAGAATTTCTGGGCTCTGTGAGTGCAAAGAGCCATCTGCTGGACTATCTCCATATATTCCAGATCATCTAGATGGATACAGTCCAGGTCTTCAAGAGTAAAAAGAAAGTTGCCTGAACTTTTATCAGTGGAAACAAAGGCTTGAGAGGAGTTTGTCTCTTGGAAGGGACTTCCTTGGATGTAGCTCTCTCTTGGTGTCTCCAGGAAGGTGATGAAAGGACCCTTTTATGAAGTCTCAGGGTAGCAGATGAGATGATGCTGTGGTTCTCTGCTATCCCTTTCAACCACATGAAGGGCTGAACTCTGGTGAGTGTTGGAGCTACCAGATGAATTTTGCATATTCATCTCCATCTGGTATCCACTGAGTATCCCATACAACTCAGTGAGAGTAAGGGTCTTGAGGTTTTCAGTCCTCTTAATGACCACACAGTAGTGTGTCCATTGTCTTGGAAGAGAGGACATGAACTTCCTAACAATATCCCTGTTCTCAATAGTTACCCCAACATCAGCCAGAGTATCCACAATCTCAACATACCTGAAGTCTTATTGAGTCATGGTTTCACCTATCTTGAAAGTGAAATTTTCAAACTGTTGCTTCAGGAGATCCTTCTTGTTCTCCTTGGCTTCATTTGAACCCTCATACATCAGTTTTAGTGCATCCCATAGCTGTTTAGCGGTCTTGCACTTCTTGAAACCTCTGTAGATGGAGTTCGGAAGAGCGGTTTGGAGGGCTGTCATTGCTTTCTGATCAATGTCAATTCTTTTTCAGTCTTCAATAGAAAAGTCAACCCTCTCCTTTGGTATCATGCCACCACCAGCAGCAGCTGAAGAGGTGCATGGTACATGAGGTCCATCTACAACAGACTCCCACATCCTGGAATCTTTAGACTTGATAAAGCCTTCCATTCTTTGACACCAAGTGTCAAAATCCTTAGGAGTGATCAATGGGGACTTTGTCATTGTTCTAGTTTCCATTTTAGCTTTGGAGATAGCTGCCATTTAAAGAGTTAAGTGATGTGTGTTACTAAGAGGTTTTGAAGATGGTGAGATCTTGCAAACAAGAGCCTAGAATGCTCTGATACCAAATGCAGGACCGTTAAAAAGGGACTTTGCACTTAGTTAACACACTTAGGAGTATCTTTAGGATCACTTAACAATTCAAATGGGGAACTTAGAACTTTAAACAGATGATACAATGCACAACACAAGTAAAGTAAGAGCAAGAACACAAGAAATAATTTTCAAGGAAGTAGTATATTGCTTCTTAGGTTCTATTACAGGTGTTTGCACTGATATTTTGAAATTCAAGAACCTTTGACTCTTTATACTAAACCTACAACCGTCAATATGCAAAAAGATAGTTGGATGTGACTAATCTAGACAACAAGATCAGCCTAAAATCAAAAGACAGATTGCCTTTTGACTAGTGACTATGACAGGCCATAGTTCACTGACTTTCCTATTACAAAAAGCCAAACAAGAAACAAATACAGAAACTTGCAGACAAAGACCTTATCTACTTTATCATAAAGCATGGAAGTTTCACCAACTTATGATAGTTGGTGAACCACCAGAGCATGCAGTGAACAGGAGGTTGCTTTATGATAAAGTTGACAGAAAAAGTGTATTTTCTCTCTCTTTTAAAGTAATCAGTCTTATCTTTATTCAGCTTCGGAAGACTTTGTCTTGAGAGCTTCGGAAGACTTCATCTTTAACCTTCGGAAGAGTTGAGTCTTTGGCTTCGGAAGACTTGACACTTAGTGTAAAGTTTCCTCAGTAGTTTCTTCTGAACATTGGCTTCAGAAGATTTTATACTTAGCATTTTACTTGAGTGTGTAAAACTTTCAAAGCTAGTTCTTCTTTGTTCCTTAGTGCATGTTAGAAGACTTGGTTATTTTGGTATCCTTTGGTTGCATCAGCCTCATAACCTCAGAGGTTCCTACACTAGGGTTAAAGAAAGGAACACGACCCATAGCATATAAATCTGATGCTCTGAGCGTATGAAAATCGTGTTTGTCTTTGAAATACTCTATGGCTCCGCCCTTTCTTTTCACAATATACATCTGCTTCTCTTGATCATAAGCCCAACTAATGATAGGTTCTGAGTTTCCGTACCTTGTGAAAGGTTTGGAATGCCTCAACGTATGAATATAAGTAAGGGGAGGAGGAGCACTAACTGTTAGATTACCGACCTGACGCACAGCACTTTGGCCTATAACATCTACTGTCTTGTCAGTCATCTGTGTGTTGCTCGACTCCCCTACGATCTCACCTTCTCTAATCAAAGTATCAGAAAATAAGTCTTTAAGACTGTTTCCAAATATATCAGTATAATCAAAACCCTCTTCCAAATCATCAAAAGCACGTAACTCTTCTTTCGTCTCCTCAGCATTTAGACTTTGCTGGAATGTATAGAACTCTTTCTCATAAGCAGCTTCTGTCTCAGGGTCTAGTGGTGTGTAATCAACTGAATCATCGGGACTTGGTCCGGAGACATTTTCAGTGCCTGATGTTCCAGCATCACCTGTAGCTGTAGAACCAATGTCATAACCCTAATCATCATCATCATTTCCCCCATCATTATCATCATCATCTCTCTTATTACCATCATCGCCATTATCATCATCATCATCCTCTTCATCATCACCATTTTTGCATAAAGTTAATTCATCCGCATTTGTTTTGAAACTTTTCGCATGAAGTGAACTTTTCACGTGATATGAACCTTTCACGTGATAAGTTCAACTTTAACTTTGAAAATTTTAACTTTTTAATTTTTTTTAAATTTTATTGAGCCTTATGATTTGTTATAAAAATGATTATGTTTAAGTAATGGTTTACAATCATTCGAACACCCTTAATTTTGAACGTTTTGTAAAACGAATACTAAAACAAGTAAACAAAATATACTTTTAACAAAAATCAATTTGACACAAAAACTATTCTAATTAACTTAAATATTTTTGATAAATTCTCAAGTATAGGATCATATTTCTTAGAAATTGATCATCACCATCATCCAGCTTTATTATAAATAGAACTGGTTATGTTGATTGTCTATATATTGTGTCCAATTTAAACATAGACTTCAAGTTTACTTAGACACATAAGCCGTGATTTTATCATGTTTTGATTTAAATTATATGTCTTCAGTGTGTCCCACAATAAAAAATCATGTAGAACCTTATCCAACTTCAAGACACTTTCGAGATTTCAAGTCACCTCAATTTAACTTAAACCTTTCACTTCTGATCAGCCTTTTCAGAATGAATTTTCTAATAAAATATCTATTATGAGCATAACTAACCTGAGAAACATTTCTGAACATAGAATATTAACAAGTTTTAGGACTTATTTAATAGCCAGTCGGACTTATGTTTTTGCCCTCGCAAGACGTTTAGGACTTACATGCCAAGTCGGACTTACATGCCCCATCTTTTGATTTTGCCTCCTGTGTCAGAACATATTTTCAAAAAGAAAAATATTTATCATATAGTATGTATGTCTTTGACATATCCTTTATTAATGTGCTCATTGGCATCTTTTATTCCTATATGGCCTTTTAGGCTTCTTTTTGCTCATTTTGTTTGTTTTACTCTTTTGTATTTTATTTTCAATTGTATATCTTTTTTTATTTTGATTTTATACATATATATACAATATCTGAAAGAAGCTAAATCATAAAGTAACTGTCTTGAGTATGGTCAGACTATAACTCTCAGTCTGTTTTAGCATGGAATCAGAGTTACCACAAAACCTTGATGAGTTACCCACTTCAGTCATAGAAAGTTACTTTTAGTGCATCACAAAACATAGTGTTTTTCATACTTGAAAATCCAGCCTATCAACATATCAAACATAATCCAAGTCAATTTCTTGTGAGCCTTAGGATGCAACGATTCAAAACTTAAGAAATGTAATATCATTTCCTATGTACACTTGAAAACTTAATTTTCTCAAATTTTATAACCAAATCTTTTTGAAATTTTCTTCTACCTTTTTACTCCCCCTAAGAACAAAATATTTTTGAATTTTTAAATTTTCTTTCCCCCTAAAATTGTGATTATCTAGACAGAAAAATAACAATTTTAACAAAACAAAAAAAATATTTTTGAAAAGGGTGTAAGAATAAGTGTTAAACAAAGTTAATCATGCCCAAAGATTTAACTAAAAAGTCAAATATGGAATGATCAAACATCTTAGTGAACAAATCAGCATTGTTGTCATCTGTAGAAATTGACTCCAAATGGATAAGTTTCCTTTCAAAACAGTCACGGATGAAATGCATTTGGATGTCGATATGATTAGTCTTAGAATGTTGAATAAGATTCTTCACAATGTTCAAAACTATAGTATTATCACAATAGATTTTAGTATCGTAAATATTAAGGCCATAATCAAGAAGTTGTTGTTGAATCCAAACGATTTGTGAACAACAGCTTGATGCAGCCACATATTCAGCCTTTGCAATCGAAGTGGATACTGTCTGCTGCTTCTTGCATTGCCAAGAAATCAACCTATTGCAAATAAATTGACAAACCCCAGTAGTAGACTTCCTGTCCAAGTTACATCCTGCATAATCACTGTCGGTATAAGCAAATAAATTGAAACTAGAATTTTTAGGATACCAAAGACCAAGTGTGGGTTGACCCTTGAGATACTTAAAAATCCTCTAGACAACTTTCATGTGAGATTCCTTTGGATTACTTTGATAACGTGCACACTGAAAAACAGGAAACATGATGTACGTTCTGCTTGCAGTGAGATACGTTAAGGATCCAATCATTGATTGATACATGTGTTGATCAACATCTTCTTCTGGGAGACCTGGAGTCAAAGTAGGACGAGAAGACATAAGAGTAGGAGTTGTCTTGGAGTTTTGGAATTTGTACTTATCCAGGATACTATGAATATACTTTTTTTGATGTATCAATATTCCCTTCTCATCTTGTTTAACTTGAATACTCAAGAAAAACGTCATTTCTCCAAGAGCACTCATAACTAATTTCTTCTTCATAACCGCCTCAAACTCCTTGCACAAGTCATCATTGGTAGACCCAAAGATAATATCATCAAAATAAACTTGAACTAGAATCAGATCATCACCAGTCTTCGTTATGAATAAAGTTTGATCAATAGCACCTCTTGTATAACCATTTGCAAGCAAATGTTTAGTGAGAATGGCATACCAAGCTCGAGGTGCTTGGTGTAAACCATAAAGTGCTTTGTCTAACTTGTATACATAGTCAGGATGATCAGGATCTTCAAATCCTGGTGATTGATAGACATAGGTTTCTTCCTTCATTTCACCATACAAAAATGCAGTTTTCACATCCATTTGATAAACTTTGAAGTTCTTGTACGAAGCATATGCTAGAAAAATTCGTATAGCTTCTAGTCTTGCAACTGGAGCATATACTTCTTCATAATCAAGTCCTTCAATTTGATAGAATCCTTGAACAAGGGCCTTATTGTGGACTATCACATCCTTTTCATCCGTCTTGTTTTTGAAAATCCATTTCATGCAGATTGGAAACTTACCCTTTGGTAATTCACACAGATGGCAAACATTTAGCTTCTTGAATTGAAACAGCTTGTCTTGCATTGCCTCTACCCAACTATTTTCTTTCAATACCATTTCAACATTCTTCGGCACTATTTGAGATAGAAAACATGAATATAGACATGTATTTATTGCTCCCGGTTGACTTCGAGTGCTAACGCCTTGGGATGATGGACCGATAATTGCTTCTGTTGGATGGTTTCTATGAACTCTCAGCTGTGGAATATCATCTTCAGAGATAACTTCGTCTAAGTTAGACATATGACCAATAGGTTCTTTAATAGTGCTCCCTCCTTCTGGTTGATAAATGATTTCTTCGTCTTGATTATCATTACCAATAGAAAGATCTTTAAATGGTACTTGAATAGTATCAATTGGATCATTTAAGGTAGAAGATGAACTCTAATTAGAAACTTATGGCTCTTGTTCCACAACTATATCCAAATGAGATGAATCTGTTTCAGAAACAGAATGTGGAACAGCTGTAGCATTAGAAGATGAAGGTACATCTAAAAATATTCCTTTAGCTTGAGAAGATGTTGATCCAACATCATCAGCAAATATGTCTTGAATTGAGGATGTCAAAGGTGGATCAGCTGTAGAAACAATAGATTTTTGATTAAATGTTTCAAATAATGAAGCATAATCATAAACCCATGAAGGAGCAGAACCTGCATCTGTTTTGTTAGATTCGTGCCAATCAATATCAAACGACTCAACAATTTGTTTAGTTCTTTTATTATAAACCCGATATACTACTTTGTTGGCTGAATAACCAATAAAATAACAATCATCAGCTTTTTCATCAAATTTTGATTTATTATCAGATGTGTTTAACAGAGTACAACAACATCCAAAAGTTTTGAAATATTTGACTTTAGGTTTATGTTTGAAAAAGATCTCATAAGGAGTCATATTTTGTTGTTTCTTGAATAAGACACGATTCTGAAAATAACAAGCAGTGTTAACAGCTTCAGCCCAAAAGAATGAAGGTAATTTGGCTGCTGATAACATAGTTCTAGCGGCTTCAATTAATGTTCTGTTATGTCTTTCAGCAACTCCATTTTGTTGTGGAGTTCCTGCAGAACTGAATTGTCGTGCTATCCCCTTTGAATCGCATAACTCATTCAAGATACGATTACAGAATTCGATGCCATTATCACTCCATATGCATTTGATAGTCTTGGCCGTCTGATTTTCCACAAGTGTCATGAATTTCATTAGCAAATGAGGCGTCTTATCTTTGGTTGCTAAAAAGAAAATCCATGTAAATCTAGAAAAATCATCAGTAATAACCAAACAATATGCATGATGTCCTAAACTCAAAAACTTACAGGACCAAATAAATCCATGTGTAGCAATTGAAGAATAGAGTCAATTTGTGTATGAGCAACTAGTTTATGAGGAAGTTTATGTTGTTTGCCTTTAGAGCATGACAGACAATGCTCTATTAGTTTAAATTCTTTCAGTGGTAAGCCAACTACATGATTTCCTCTAACCAGTTTGTTCATTGTTTTAACATTGACATGACCAAGATGACAATGCCATAACAATGTATCACTTTTCGAGGCTTTAGATAACAAACACGACGCGGTTACAAATGAATGTGTACCATTCATGTCTAGTAAATACATGTCTTTGTCTCTCGGAGTTCTCAATAAAATCCATTCTTCAGGTATTACAAAGCCAGGTTTTAATATAAGACATTCTTTATCAGTGAAATATGTTGAATACTTTTTGTCACAAATGTGAGAAACACTAAGCAAATTGTGTCTTAGTTCCTCTATAAAATTGACATCTTCAAAGCTTAATACACCATTAGTCACTATACCTTTCTTTGTAATCTTCCTCCCTTGTCCCCTGCAAAGATAACATATCCTCCATTGTATGGTTGTATGTTGTTTAATAGAGATATATTACCAGTCATGTGCCTCAAACAACCATATCTACATGCCAAACACTGTTGATAGCTTGCCTTGGTTGTTCCTACACAATAGGACAAATTTAATCATTTTTAGGAACCCAAGCCATGGTTGACTTATGCTCTTTGTTTTCATCTAAATATGATACATTTTGCAATATCATATCTCTTTTGTCATTGAAAATGCATTTTTCAACAACAAAAGGCTTAGAAGTTTTGCCTTTAATTTTCCATCTTTGCACTTGTTTGATTGGTGGTGTGGTGAAATTGTTTTTATCAACTTGTACTGATTTTACTTGTGTCTTTTCCTTGTTTAAATCAGTTTTATTTTTAGCAAAAACATTCGATTGATATAAGTTTCTTTTAAAATTTGCATCAACAAAGAAACTCTTTCTATTGTTCGCAATTGAATTATGAAACTTTTGTTTGCTTGTCAATTGATGTTGATGACGACAATTTCTAGCCATGTGATTTGGCTTTCCACACACATAACAACATCTTTTACTATATGCAGTTGACACTAGCATGTTTTGCTCGAACTGTTTTGGATAACTTCCATAGTTATCATAGAATCTGGCCTTAGTATGTAAGGGGCCTTTTGATTCTTTAACAGTCTCTCTTCCTTTCCTCTCGTGTTGATTAGCTTGAGTTGATTTCAAAGGAATTGAGGTATTGGTCCTAGCTTTTGGACTTATTACAGATGCTGATGTAGCATGATTTATGGCTTTAGCTTTATGATTCTTCTGAACTGGATTAGGACCAGTGTCTTTTGAACCTGTTCTACACACATCTTGTTTCACATTGTTAGCAATAATAGAATATTTATTTTAAAGAAACTAGCATTTTTTTAAAAAAAAATATGATCCTCATTATCAATGTTGCCTATAGAAACAAATCTTTTCATGAAATTAGTTTTCAAGTCAGATATAGATGTTGTAACATGTTTACTTTCTTTGTTTTTAAAATTTATTTTTGATGCTCGTTTCTTATCTTTATTTGACATTTTTGGACAAACATTTGAATCAACTAAAACTTCCAAACTTTTATTTATTTTCGATGATGAATTACAAGATAGTTTTTCATTACAAATCTTATTTTCTATAAAATCTAATTCATCATTGCTCTCCCGTTCTTCAACCAAACCATCTATCTTCACACTTTCTGCAAGAAAATTGTTATTATTAATATTAAGTTCAGTTTTTGTGACAGGTTCAATAGTCAATGAAACATTGACCGGAGGTGTGAAGTCAATTATTGGTTGAAAACCTAAACCATAGGTCTCTTCATCATGAGTTGTAATTGATGAAGGCAAAGATGTATAATCAAGATTAATTGGTGTTGCAATGTTAGCATAACCCACTCCACTTTTACCACCATTAACCTTTTGTGTCATCTGTGATTTGATTATACCTTCACCCATGTTTGATGAAAGTTCAAATTTTTCAACAACTAATTTTACAGATAAGAGTTCACTGGTAAGTTTGTTAATTTCTAAAGATAATTCATCATTGCGTTTTGTTAAATCTTTTACGTTACAATCTTTATCATGAAGACTTAGTTTTGATTGGTAAATAGATTTGTTCAAGCCATCAATTTTATCTTTAAAAATTTTCTCATCTGTTTTATATTTATGAGCTTGATATTGAAGTTTTTCAACTTCTAATATCAAACGTTTGTTGTGAACCTGTATCTTTGTACCTTTTCTTTGCACATATCTAAACAAAGATAAATATATATCTCATCGGTTTCTTCATTCTTCTTTGTCTCTTCACGGACCACATTTGTCACACCCCGAAAATCACAGCGGAAAATCACGTGACGTGGTGATAATGGAAGTTGGAATTATTCCAACGGTCGTAGTCAAACGTTAATATCTAATAAGTTGACTACTTTTACATAACAAGAAATTCAAAACATTTTTTTTTACAATAACATGTTTAGTTTGCGAAACAACAAGTTCATCATTAAAAGACTTAAAGTAGTCAACATAAAACGTTTGGCCTTTCCAAAGACACATTTCCATCATTTCCCAATTCGAGCATACCTATAACCCTGAAAAGCATGAGAAAATACAAGTCAACATAAAGTTGGTGAGCATTCGGGTTTTCATAAATTGCATTATTTGGTTTTCAAGACAAGTTATATGATGTAGCGAGATAATATACTTAACATAGACTAGCTAGGTACTATGATTAATTCAGGTCATAAGTCCATAATCAAGCCAAGAAACACGTCGTTGCCCCACAACTATCCAAACATATAAGCTCCCTCTCTACAACCTGACCAGTGTGACTGATTGCGAGAGCGGGCCCTTCTAACCCGATAGATCTACCAATATAGTCTGCGGCCTCCCCGAGGTTAATGATTATGGGGGGATTTAGAGCCCAATAGTATTCACCGATACTATTGCCTCAACGTATACCGTCATAACATATATTATTCTCGTTTACCCATCATATGTAAAAGAATAATTTAAACATTCATTCTTTTCCCCAAAACAGTTTAAATAAAACAATATTTAAAATGAAGCCGAAGTACTCACCTTCGTTGTGAACAAATCTCAGATTTAGGCATCTTGCACAGGTCTAATCACGATCCTAAACGTGAAAGACTTACTTTTAATAATCTAAAAGCTTGCTCAATAATGCTGTTCACCCAACTTATTTAACTCTTATTGATAAAAACGCTTTTAAAACCATTTGTAGATGTTTTTAAGAAATCATTTCATATTTTAAAAGGGTTATCATTTATTAGACATTTTCTTATAGGAAAAGAGGATTGATATGTTTAATAAATCATTTAACACGTATATTTAAACTTATTAATATCTAATAATATCGTAGTTCATTCCTAATTCTACAATTGTTTCTTAATAAGACTATCACATTTTCTTTAAGTAACCATTTATGACATGAAATTCTAATTAATTACCTATCGGTTTTATATTGATTCTCAATGAATTTTTATTTCAAAATATCATAAATTTTCTTTTGTAAATTAATTTAAGGTTATCATAATATGATTTATAAATATACTTTATAGATATTCTTTTGATAAAATAATATCATTTATGAATTCTCATATTGATAAGTTTTTAAAATACTTTAATTTGTGTTTGATGTTTTAAAAATATATATTCATATACGTTTACTTTTAATAATAATAAACTATCCATAAAAATATATATATATTTTTAATATTTGTTTTGCAAAAGTCTTGAAGTTTTAAGATGTCATTTTAGTCAATTTTTCTTTTTACAACGTTTCGTCAAATTTAAGTATAGTCTTACTTATTTTAATCAAACTTTTCTTTGAAACTTTTCTAATTGTGTTTTGATTATTATGTTAACACTTTTACTTAGTCATTTTCCTAGAGATGTTATATTTAACAAATATCATCCATTTATCCTAGCCTAATCTTCTCATTTTGTCCAAAGTCCTCATTCATCCAAAGGGTTCTTAAAATGTCAATATTATCCATTTGTCTATGTTTCTAACTAATAATCCTTGTAAACCATAATCAATATACCTTTTCGTCTACACAAACATTCATAACCATATACATATATCTAAACTCATTCTTTCAAACCCAAAACATACAAATATCAAGATTTCCTCAACTAAAACTATAACAACACTTAATTTTCACATTATAATCAAATCAAAACCCATTATCTACAAAATATCTACTTTTTCAAGAACATCTAAGCGGGTGAACCATATTTTATCAAGATTTCCATCTTGATCATCCATTCATGAACATATATAGATAAATGAACCCAAATATTTATACCTCAAGCCTAAACCAAAAGTTTCTAGCGTTAGCTCGCGATTCTCCGAGACCCGATTCCACTTTCAAGCTCCTAACGAAGAACTTATTTGGAACTCTCACGTTCTTGACTTGAGTAAAAGGAGATAAAGGTTTCTTATAGTGGTGGTGATGCTAGCGGTGGTCGAAAGGGGTGGGGTTTGGGTGTTCGAGGTGACGGGGTGACGGGTTGGTGTTGATGGTCGCGGACAGGTGCGGGTAGTGGGGGTGGCTTCATTGGTGGATGGTGGCAGGTGGTTGGCTGGCCGTCGCGAGGGTGGTGGTGTCCGTCGGTGGTCTCGGCGGTGGAAGGGGTGGGGACGGATGGTGGTTTCGGTGGTGGTGTTGGTGGACGATGGTGAAGTGGCGGTTGGTGGATGTGGTTGTTGATGCAGTGGCGGTTGGCGGCGGTGGTGCACACCGGTGGTGGAAGGAGGCGGTGGCGGTGATGGTTTTCGGGTGGAGAGGGGACCGATGGGAGGGGGGCTAGATGGAGAGAAAAGGTAGTTGAAAGGTTTTAAGTGTGTGTGTGAAAATGTGAAGTGTGAGTGTAGTGATGATAATGCAAGGTTATATATATATGAGTGTGCATAGAGTGTAGGTTCATGAGTTGGCTTGCATGCAAGACCAACAAATCATCTCATAATATTATTATTATTATTATAATTATTATTAATTATTATTATTATATATTAATTTAAGTTTAGTCTCAATCAGTTAACTGACAACGAGGTTCGCATGAAACACGGGTCAAGGTTTCTGATAGTCAAACGTGTCAGAATGAATAAATAAACGTTATTATTATCTGACAGAATTGAGTTGGCATTGACCTGATGTTGACCTGTTGTCGTAGTCTCCCATTGTTTAAGAAATTTCGTCCCGAGATTTACGTTGCTGAATCTGCATTAGGCTCGGATTTAAAAAAAATGATGGGGATACTTCTGTTGCATTTGGTCTTCACGTTCCCATGTAAATTCAGGCCATCTCTTGGAACTCCATCTTACTTTGACCAATTTGATTCGACTTCGTCTGAGCTTCTGAACCTTCCAATCCAGAACTTCTACAGGTTCTTCGATAAAATGAAGTTTGTCATCAATACAAACTTCGTCTGGTGGAATAACTAATGATTCATATGACATACATTTCTTAACATTGGACACATGAAATACGTTATGCATATTCCCAAGTTCACTTGGTAGATTAAGACGGTATGCAACTGGTCCAATACGTTCTATAATCTCAAATGGCCCAATGAATCGAGGATTGAGCTTTCCTCGTTTATCGAATCTTACAATGCCCTTCCAAGGAGATACTTTTAGAAATACTCTGTCATCGATTTGGAATTCCAATGGTTTTCTTTGGTTATCTGCATATCTCTTTTGTATGCTTCTTGCTGCTTCAAGTCTCTTTCTAATCTGCCCAATCTTGTCAGTCATTTCTTTAATGATTTCTAGTCCAGTTAATTGTCTTTCACCAATTTCTGCCCAACACAGAGGTGAATGACACTTTCTTCCATACAAAGCTTCAAATGGGGTAGCTTTAATGCTAGTGTGATAACTATTATTATATGAGAACTCAGCTAATGGTAGATGAGTGTCCCAATTCCCACCAAAATCTATCACACATGCTCTCAATAAATCCTCTAGTGTCTGAATGGTCCTTTCACTTTGACCGTCTGTCTGTGGATGATAGGTTGTACTCATGTCTAAGCGAGTTCCCATGGCTTCATGCAAAGATTGCCAAAATCTCGAGGTAAATCAACTATCTCTATCAGAAATAATCGAGATTGGTACTCCGTGGCGAGATACCACCTCTTTGATATACAAGTTGGCTAGCTTATTCATGCCATATGTCTCCTTTATAGGTAGGAAATGTGCAGATTTTGTTAAACGATCAATTATTACCCAAATAGTGTCGTAACCATTCAATGTTCGAGGTAACTTTGTCACAAAATCCATGGCGATACATTCCCATTTCCATTTTGGGATCATAGGTTGCTGTAGGAGTCCAGATGGCTTCTGGTATTCCGCTTTCACCTTAGAGCATGTCATACATTTGTTTACATATGAAGCTATATCACCTTTCATATTTGGCCACCAGTAAAATTCTTTTATATCATGATACATTTTGTCCAATCCTGGGTGGATTGAATATCTTGATTTATGCGCTTCATCTAAAATCTTCCTACGCAAGTCTCCACACTTTGGAACCCATACTCTATTTGCAAACTGCATCAAGTCATTGGAGTTAGGTATCAACTCTTTGATCATTCCTCGTAGACCTTCATTTTCCAAATTTTTGTCTTTTAATGCTTCAATTTGAGCGTCACGAATCTGAGTAACAAGATCCGAATATATGGTTAATTCTAGCGCTTGCACGCGTAGAGGTTTTTCTCTTTCTTTTTTGCTGAGAGCATCTGCAACCACGTTAGCCTTGCCTGGGTGATATCTAATATCACAATCATAATCATTCAATAATTCAACCCATCGTCGTTGTCTCATATTTAGATCCTTCTGATTGAAGATGTGTTGTAAACTCTTATGATCGGTGTATACAACACACTTGGTTTCGTAGAGGTAATGTCTCCAAATTTTTAGAGCAAAGATTACCGGTCCTAATTCTAGATCATGGGTAGTGTAATTCTTTTCATGCACTTTTAATTGTCTTGACGCGTAGGCAATAACTTTATCTTTTTGCATTAATACACATCCAAGACCTAATCATGAGGCATCACAATATACTACGAATCCGGCAGTTCCATCAGGGAGTGACAAAATAGGTGCACTACACAGCTTTTGTTTTAATAGTTGAAATGCTTCTTCCTGATCGGCACTCCACTCGTATCTTCTATCCTTACGAGTTAATAGGGTCAGTGGTTGTGCTATTTTGGAAAAAAATTTCAATAAACCTACGATAGTAGCCTGCCAATCCTAGAAATTGTCATACTTCCGTTGGGGACTTGGGTGCTTCCCAATTTTTGATTGCTTCGATCTTAGTTGGATCCACATGGATACCTTTTTCGTTAATAATATGTCCGAGAAATCGAACTTCTCGAAGCCAAAACTCACACTTGGAGAATTTTGCATACAACTTCTTTTCCCTTAGTATGCTTAAAATAAGTCAGAGATGTTTCTCATGTTCTTCCTTGGATTGTGAATATATTAAAATATCATCAATAAACACTATCACAAACTTATCCAAGTAAGGTTTGCAAACCCTATTCATGAGATCCATAAATACAGCAGGTGTGTTGGTCAGACCAAACGGCATTACTAGAAACTCATAATGACCATAGGGTGTTCGAAAGGCTGTCCTTGGAACATCTTCTTCTGCTATCAGCAATTGATGATAACCGGATCGTAAATCAATTTTGAATAATAACAGGATCCTTGCAGTTGATCGAACAGATCACCAATTCTTGGTAATGGGTACCGATTCTTAATGGTAAGTTTATTCAATTCTCGATAATCAATACACGTTCTAAATGATCCGTCCTTCTTTTTAACAAACGGAACCGGTGCTCCCCAAGAAGAAAAGCTTGGTCGGATAAATCCTTTATCTAATAATTCCTGCAGCTGTTTCGACAATTCTTGCATCTCAGAAGGCGCTAACCGATATGGAGATCGGGCCACAGGTGCAGCTCCGGGCACTAGATCAATTTGAAACTTAATCTGCCTCTGTGGTGGTAAACCCGATAAGTCTTCAGGAAATACTTCTGGGTACTCTCGTCAATCGAAATATCTTCAATCTTTCGCTCCTCATTCTTGATGTCCACAACTTTTACTAAGAAAGCTGGATGTCCCTTCTTAGATATCCGTAAGCTTTCATAACATTAACAATTCTTAAGGAAGGCTTTCCTTTATCTCCTTGAATAATTAAAACTTCATCGTCGAGTGTTGGTATGCGTATAATCTTTTCATAGCATACTACTTCAGCATGGTTTCGAGAAAGCCAATCCATTCCGATGACTACATCGAAACTCCCAAGTTTGACAGGTAATAGATCAATGCTAAAGGGACGATCATTAAGTTGTATGGTGCAATTCTTAATTACTTTGCTTGATTCTATTTTCTTCCCGTTAGCTAATTCGATGATGTATTTCTTATTTAACTTACAAGGTTTTACACCTAATGATGGCTCAAATTTTTTGGATACGAAACTTAAATCGGCACCAGTGTCAAACAAAAGAGAAGCATACTGATTGTTAACAAGAAACGTACCATTGACCATTGTCGGTTCCTGACGCGCATCTCTAGCATTCATCTCAAAGGCTCTTCCTCTGGCCTTGGGCCCATTCAATTTCGGGCAATCCCTCTTGAAATGTCCCACGATGCCGCATTCAAAACAAGCACGATCATTTCTTGTTATTTTAACATCAGGTTTAGTCATGTAATTTTGACCTAGGTGTCCAAATTTATGACAACGAGTGCAAACTTTACATTCACCACTATAAAGATATTCACATTTGTTTCATTTCCCTTGAAATTCTTTGTTTTGCATGTTATTGCTAGAAGTTGCGACATATGCTAGTTTAGACCCTTGACTGAAACCTTTCTTGATATTTGCTTGCTTCCTGGAACTTCCGAACCACTTTCTTTTCCCATCAAATGACCTTCTCTCAAACTTGATAGTCTTTTTTTCAATTCCCACTACTCCTTTTCCATAGTCGTCTTTCTTGATCAGTGTTCCACTACGCACCGCATCATCTGTCAACGAATGAGCAATAGCTATAGCACTCTGAATAGTGGTAAGGTTTGAGGCTGTAACATTACTTCTCATTTGAGGTGCTAATCCCCAAATATACCTCTCGATTCGGACATACTCCGGTGTAACCATTCGTGGTACCAATCTGGCAAGATCGTTGAATCTAGAAGAGTAGGCTCGTATCTCAGCACCTTCTATTGTGAGGTTCTAGAATTCTGTCTCAATTTTCTGCAATTCATTTCGGGGGCAATATTCGCGAAGCATCATCTCCTTTAGTTGTTCCCAGGTGAGTTCATAAGCATTGGCATCCCCCAAGATTTGACGTTGAGAATTCCACCAAGACAACGCTGCATCTTGGAAAGAACAGGTTACGTACTTGACCTTTTGATCATTAGAACAGTTGCTTATAGCTATAACAGCTTCCATCTTTTCTATCCATCGGACAATATCCAGTGGTCCTTCAGCACCAGTAAACGTTCTTGGATTGCATGCTTGGAATGTCTTATACGAACATCCCTGAGGTTGTCCACCAAATGAACTGCCTGGATTTCCATTCAGACCTGAACCATTGTTTATACCAACACCTGAACCAATGTTGGATCCGTTTCCCATTCCATTACTAGCCATTCCATGTCCACCTCTTGATCCGGCTGCCATGTTAGCATCATGTTGCTCCAACCTGATTTGACATGTTATGCTATTATCTGGGCTAATTCTTTAGTGGTAGTTGGTAAATTAGGGTTTTCGCTTGATGACGTATTTCGTGTTCTAGGTGGCATGTTTAAAGTTCTGCTATCCAGGTAGGGAAAGAAGGGGTTTAGTTATCGTTTAACATTTGAGACTTATAATAATCGATTAATTCATTATTCCAAGTCACACATGTAACATCCTTTTCCCAATTCAGGAATCATAATTTTAATAATAATATTATAATAATTTCAAAATAACAAGTTGATCATTCATACACAAGTGCCCAAATCAAAAGTCAAGTCAACCATCAAAAGAAAAAATTAGTTTAAGGGCCAACACAAAATAACAGCAAAATGAGTTTTAAGTTCTGATCAAAATACTCAAGCACTCCGGCTTGAACCCATCCTCTAACCTAGAAATGGTGCTCTACTGCTCATGTGCATCAAGTAAGAAATCATCATCATGCAGAATGTGGCCACTGCCATGGCAGTCTCGACTCTTTCTCCCATCAGTACCGTCTGCTGTTGGGCCACCACTAACGCTGCTTTGGCAGTCTCCATTCTTTCTCCCATCATAATCGCTTGTTGTTGGGCCATCACTAATGATGCTTCAGCAGCATCAGCCCTCTGCTCCATCAGAGTCAATTTGTTTCTAGTCTCTAAAAGACTAGTCTCCAGATCTGGCACTCTGAAATGGATCTGACTAATTGCACTCTCCTCTAACACCCTCTCTTCTTCAATCATCATTAATCTCCCATCCATAGCCTGGCCCACTTCATCTTGAATTCTCAGCTTCTTCTTCATTCCAAGTAGCTCCTTCTCATAATGAATGCATTGAGCTGTCAGGATAGCCACCACACGTACAATAGGCTCACCATTAATAGAAATCCCACGTGGAGTAGTAGATGATTCTCCCACCTCAAAGGTAGAAGGAATCCCATCTCTCGAGGCCCATCCTCGCATCATATCCATAATCCAGCTCCACTGCACGTCAAACAATCTGGCCCGTTTGGGCGCAGGCTCTCCATGCAGGCACTCATCATCAGTAATCACTCTCTTCTACTCCCTCCGCTTTCTCCTCTCGTACACCAACCGAATCTTTGGTGGGTGTCTCATAGGAGAAATAGGTGCAACTGGTGTCACTGCGGTCGGGATCTCACTCCCTTGAGCCAAACCGACTGGCTAGTCATCACCTTGAGCCTGATCCTCGAGCTCATCCTCAGTCTGAGACTCAGGAATCGGCTCAAGTGTAGCTGCAATAGGTGCAGGATGCTTATCATCAGACTCGGATATCCGTCCATTTCCCGAGCCCCCCCATGCCCAGGTAAAATGTAGCCGCAAATGATGGCTGAGAAGGGTGATACCATGGCATGGTGGATACGGGTGATGATGGACCCTCTGTGCTGCTGCTAACATCTGGTAAACCTTCCTTGCCCACTCGATCAGACATCTACAGAAGAATAATACACCTGTACTTATTAATCTAACATAATACGCTAACATAATCTATACTAAATGTATAGTTAAATTCTTAGCATTAGGTATAACTTAGGTCAGCTCTATGCTTAGCCTAGCGTAATGCTCGAAAGTTGGAAATGTCTTTGGAATATTAAAAACTTTTAAAGGTTATAGTCTAGATTTTTCTCTTTAGAAAACTTTTCTAGTTTGCTATAACCATTGGCTCTGATACCAACTTCTGTCACACCTCGAAAATCGCAGCGGAAAGTCACGTGACGTGGTGATAACGGAAGTTGGAATTATTCCAATGGTCGTAGTCAAACGTTAATATCTAATAAGTTAACTACTTTTACATAACAAGAAATTCAAAACATTTTTTTTTACAATAACATGTTTAGTTTGCAAAACAACAAGTTCATCATTAATAGACTTAAAGTAGTCAACATAAAACGTTTGGCCTTTCCAAAGACACATTTCCATCATTTCCCAATTCGAGCATACCTATATCCCTGAAAAGCATGAGAAAATACAAGTCAACATAAAGTTGGTGAGCATTTGGGTTTACATAAATTGTATTATTCGGTTTTCAAGACAAGTTATATGATGTAGCGAGATAATATACTCAACATAGACTAGCTAGGTACTATTATTAATTCAGGTCATAAGTCCATAATCAAGCCAAGAAACACGTCGTCACCCCACAACTATCCAGACATATAAACTCCCAAGCTACAACCTGACCAGCGACTGATCGCGAGAGCGGGCCCTTCTAACCCGATAGATCTACCAATATAGTTTGCGGCCTCCCTGAGGTTAATGATTATGGGGGGATTTAGAGCCCAATAGTATTCACCAATACTATTGCCTAAACTTATACCGTCATAACATATATTATTCTCGTTTACCCATCATATATAAAAGAATAATTTAAACATTCATGCTTTCCCCCAAAACAGATTAAATAAAACAATATTTAAAATGGGGCCGAAGTACTCACCTTCGTTGTGTTCAAATCTCAGATTTAGGCGTCTTGCACCGGTCTAATCACGATCCTAAACGTGAAAGACTTACTTTTAATAATCGAAAAGCTTGCTCAATAATGCTATTCACCCAACTTATTTGACTCTTATCGATAAAAACGCTTTTAAAACCGTTTGTAGATGTTTTTAAGAAATCATTTCATATTTTAAAAGGGTTATAATTTATTAGACATTTTCTTATAGGAAAAGAGGATTGATATGTTTAATAAATCATTTAACACGTATATTTAAACTTATTAATATCTAATAATATCGTAGTTCATTCCTAATTCTACAATTGTTTCTTAATAAGACTTTCTTTAACTAACCATTTATGACATGAAATTCTAATTAATTAACTATCGGTTTTATATTGATTCTCAATGAATTTTTATTTCAAAATATCATAAATTTTCTTTTGTAAATTAATTTAAAGTTATCATAATATGATTTATAAATATACTTTATAGATATTCTTTTGATAAAATAATATCATTTATGAATTCTCATATTGATAAGGTTTTAAAATACTTTAATTTGTGTTTGATGTTTTAAAATATATATTCATATAGTTTTACTTTTAATAATAATAAACTATCTGTAAAAATATATATATTTTTTTTAATATTTGTTTTGCAAAAGTCTTGAAGTTTTAAGATGTCATTTTAGTCAATTTTTCTTTTTACAACGTTTCGTCAAATTTATGTATAGTCTTACTTATTTTAATCAAACTTTTCATTGAAACTTTTCTAATTGTGTTTTGATTATTATGTTAACACTTTTACTTAGTTATTTTCCTAGAGATGTTATATTTAACAAATATCATCCATTTCTCCTAGCCTAATCTTTTCATTTTGTCCAAGTCCTCATTCATCCAAAGGGTTCTTAAAATGTCAATATTATCCATTTGTCTATGTTTCTAACTAATAATCCTTGTAAACCATAATCAATATACCTTTTCATCTACACATACATTCATAACCATATACATATATCTAAACTCATTCTTTCAAACCCAAAACATACAAATATCAAGATTTCCTCAACTAAAACTATAACAACACTTAATTTTCAGATTATATTCAAATCAAAACCCATTATCTACAAAATATTGACTTTTTCAAGAACATCTAAGCGGGTGAACCATATTTTATCAAGATTTCCATCTTGATCATCCATGCATGAACATATATAGATAAATGAACCCAAATATTTATACCTCAAGCTTAAACCAAAAGTTTCTAGTGTTAGCTCGCGATTCTTCGAGACCCGATTCCACTTTTAAGCTCCTAACGAAGAACTTATTTGGAACTCTCACATTCTTGACTTGAGTAAAAGGAGATAAGGGTTTCTTATAGTGGTGGTGATGCTCACGGTGGTCAAAAGGGGTGGGGTTTGGGTGTTCGAGGTGACAGAGTGATGGGTTGGTGGTGATGGTCGCGGACGGGTGCGGGTAGTGGGGGTGGCTTCGTTGGTGGATGGTGGCAGGTGGTTTGTTGGCGGTCGCGAGGGTGGTGGTGTCCGTCGGTGGTCTCAGCGGTGGAAGGGGTGGTGACGGATGGTGGTTTCGGTGGTGGTGTTGGTGGACGATGGTGAAGTGGCGGTTGGTGGATGTGGTTGTTGATGCAGTGGCGGTTGGCGGTGGTGGTCACACCGATGGTGGAAGGAGGCAGTGGCGGTGATGGTTCTCGGGTGGAGAGGGGACCGATGGGAGGGGGGGTAGAAGGAGAGAAAAGGGAGTAGAAAGGTTTTAAGTGTGTGTGTGAAAATGTGAAGTGTGAGTGTAGTGATAATAATGCAAGGTTATATATATGAGTGTGCATGGAGTGTAGGTTCATGAGTTGGCTTGCATGCAAGACCAACAAATCATCTCATAATATTATTATTATTATAATTATTATTAATTATTATTAATTATTATTATTATATATTAATTTAATTTTAGTCTCAAACAGTTAACTTACAACGAGGTTCGCATGAAACACGGGTCAAGGTTTCTGATAGTCAAACGTGTCAGATTGAATAAATAAATAAACGTTATTATTATCTGACAGAATTGAGTTGGCGTTGACCTGATTTTGACCGGTTGTCACAACATTCACTATGAAGGCCTTTAAAACTCTTGGTACATCTGCTTTTGTTGCTGGAGTGATCTCAACAGCACTTTGCTCTTTTGCACCTGTAGAAGCTGGAGCAAGCTCAACAGCTTTAACTGATTCTTCAATTTGGACTGAAGTGATCTCAACAGTCTTCTCTTTGACCTCTTTATCTTTTGCTGGATTAAATCAACAGCATTTTCATCACTTTCAACCACTGCTTCAGTTTTCACCTCTTCCACTTGCTCCTTTACAATCTTCTCAACTCTTTCTTCTTCAACCTTCTGTTCCTCAGTAAACACACCCTCCAACATTGCTTTAGCCCTAAACTCAGTAAACAAGTTATCTTCATGGGGTTGTTCAACTGGTTCAATCTCAGCCAACAGAGTTGTAGATAGCTTAATGTCTAGAATTTCCATTTGGTCTGACCAATCATAATCCTCATTGGTTTGAGACACCAAAGCTTTGTTATTAGATGTGCTAGCTTGATCTTTCTTTGTTTCCACCTCCACTATTACCAACTTCTTTCCATGATCACTCTGATTTGATCTGGCTTCAGTGCATTCTCTGGCAAAATAACCAGGTTTGTCATAGTTGTAGCATCTCAAACTGGACTTATCAAACCCTATTTTGCTGGAGTTGTTCATCCCAAACACTTTCCTTCCAGTTCTCCTAGCAAAATTCTTGGCTCTATACACCACCATAGCCATTTGGTATTTAATATCATTTTCTTCGACATCATCAGGGTTGACTTGTTGCAAGTTATCCACCAAGATGTTGGGTACATTGAGTCTTCCAGCTGAAAATGCTTCATAACTGTTCATGAAGGTTGTGAATAAGGCCAGATGTTCTTTAGCTATTTGGATGGTTTGTTTGGTTGGTTGTGAGTTAACAACAAAAGCTTGTTATGTAGGTTGAGAAGCTTGAATCTATGGGTAGGATAGAGATTGGGATTGAATTTGAGCTTGGACATAAGGATTTGATGAGTAGCTTCATATTGGGGTAAGGATTGGGGCAAGTTTTGATCTTTGAAAGTTGGATGAGCAGAAGATGCTGACGGTTATTGTTGACACAATTTAGAATAGCTGAGATAATAGTTCGGATTAATGGCCATCTTAGCATACAATGCCGATGCTTTAGCTCCCATTGAGTTGATGTAGTTTGCAGCCCTCTGCTTATCATCCATATCATAGGATTTTATAGTTGAGATGAGATCACTGAGTGTCAAGGTGAATAGATCCTTGGTTCTCTTAATGGTGGTGCAGTTGTTGTTCCAGCTATATGGTAGAGAATTTAACAGCTTTTTGTTGACTACTATATTCTTCAAACTTTTAGTGTGTGTGTTTAGTTTATTTCGGTCAAAAACAAGCAGATCATATTTGTGATTCTTCCACCCTCGAGTGAGATTGATCTTGTATCGATTATCATTGTAATCATTCGACATATTATATACATTTGAATTTCAATGAGTTGAAGCACATTGTTATCTCGACTGATTCATGTAAAGTGCGCACCCATCTTCGCTTAATATCAAGTGCAACTATCAAACAAAGTTTGATCGATCGGTTTTTTGGACTTTACATAAACCCGGTTCCTCATTTGATCTGTTAAGTGTTCTAACACCCTCCTCATTATGAGACTGATTGTATTGACCATCCCTTAACCGGTCCTGCAATTGGTATCAGAGCTTTTCTAGGCTCTTGATTGCAAGATCTCACCATCTTAAATCCCTTCAGTTTCACAAAACACATAACATCTCAAATGGAAGCTATCATAAAGGTTGATATGGAAACCTGTACTATGACAAAGTCTCCACTGATCACTCCTGATGACTTTGATACTTGGTGCCAAAGAATGGAAGGCTTCATCAAGTCTCAAAACTTCAGGATGTGGGGATCTGTTGTCTATGGACCTCATGTACCATCCACCTCTTCAGCTGTTGCCGGTGGTGGTATGATACTAAAGGAAGTGACTGATTATTCTGAAGAAGACTGGAAGAAGATAGACATAGATCAGAAGGCCATGAACACCCTCTAAACTGCTCTTCCAAACTCTCTCTACAGAGGTTTCAAGAAATGCAAGACTACCAAGCAATATGGGATGCACTGATGCTGATGTATGAGGGGTTAAATGAAGCAAAAGAAAACAAGAAGGACCTCTTGAAGCAGCAGTTTGAGAACTTCACCTTCAAAACAAGTGAAACCATGACTCAACAATACTTCAGGTATGTTGAGATTGTGGATACTCTAATAGATGTTGGAGTAGCTCTTGAGAATAGGGACATTGTGAGGAAGTTCATGTCCTCACTTCCCAGATAATGGACACACTACTGTATGGTCATTAAGAGGACTGAGAACCTCAAGATCCTTACTCTCACTAAGTTTTATGGTATCCTCAATGGCTACCAGATGGAGATGAACATGTAAAATCCATTTGGTAACTCCAACAATCAGTAAAGTTCAGCCCTTCATGTGGTTGAAAAGGATTGCAGAGAACCACAACATCATCTCATCTGCTACCCTAACAACTCATAAAAGGGTCCTTTCATCACCTTCCCGAAGACACCAAGAGAGAGCTACATCCAAGGGAGCCCATTCCAAGAGACAAGCTCTTCATAAGCCTTTGTGTCTACTGATGAAAGCACAAGCAACTTTCTCTTTACCCTTGAAGACCTGGACTGTAACAATCCAAATGATCTAGAGTACATGGAAATAGTCCAGCAAATGGCAATTCTCACTCACAGAGCCATGAAGTTTTACAAGAGGACGGGGAGGAAGTTTCCTAGCAATGCAACCAGTGGAAAGTTTTGGCTGGACAAAAGCAAAGTGAAGTGTTACAACTGTAACGAAATGGGACACTTTGCTAGAGAGTGCAAGGCACCAAAGACAAATGGTGGCCAAGCACAAACCAGACCAAACTACACTAATGGAGCTCCCCAAAATGAGAAGCCCAAGCAGCAAGCTGCAGTTGCTGTTAAAGAAGGAGGATTTGACTGGAGCTTTCAAGTTGAGGATGCATCTCCAAACCAAGCACTGATGGCAGATCATGAAGAAGCCAAGGTATTGGAACATCTTTTTACACCTGAATGTATTGCTAAAGTTAACTGATATAGGTCTTATAACTTAGAGATGAGAACTGATCTTGCGTCCTTAAACATTTTAAAAGCTGATTTTAAAAGAGCTGAAAATGATTACAAACTTAAAATAGAAGACTACAAGTTGTCTTTGGAAGAAAAATAATTTCAAACTTAAAATAGAAGACTTCAAGTCGTCTTCGGAAGAAAAATAATTTCTTCAAGTCAAATAACTACTTAAAAGAAATTTACCTTCGGAAGAAATTCTGAGATATCTGTAAGGCCCCGATCCCGGAAGCCCCACAGTTGGTCATTCATATGATTATTCATATTAAAACATATTTAGATTCATTTAATAAGAAAACATTACAGCGGAATAATTTAACAAAAACCATAGCTTGCGTTAACCATTACTTTTGCCAAGAAATACATCGTTGTTACTAGTTACAAAAAAAACATCTAGTTGTATTTCAAAACAAAAATAACTTGTTAGTTTGTCATGGATGCCAGTCTTTATTTTCCAGTTAGCTTCAACCTCGTGCCATCCCCAGCAACACCATTACCTGCCAACTGACATGCATATAAAAAGTCAGTGTTGCTGAGTGAGTTCTAGTTTGATAATATAGAAAATATACTTTTTGTAAACTTCACTTGGTGATCATTCATCATTATACATAATCATTCGTTAAGAGGTTCATTTTCTTTCTTTCCTTCATTATCTTTCACTTTCTTTAACTAGGATCGCACAAAGCAAGAGCCTATATTGTTGGTTGGCAACAGATGTCGAACCCCTGTCGGCAAACGTTTATCATGGTAGCTAACCCATCGACAGTTGACCCACACTGCTAAGCACGAAGCTTGCTTATGAATACGGGTCCCATTCATCATACATTGGTCAATCACAAGGATTAGACCTCAGATGTGCATCCACATAGGCTGAAACATCCGCACATAAGTTGAGCTAACGATAACAAGGTCATGCACCTCCATTCATTGTGTTTGCAAGGCTTTTCATTCATCATAAGGGCGGGTAACAATGATTAGGTTACACTGTCTTTCTTTCATTTCTTTATGACCACTTATTTATGAATAATACTTTTAAGATATTCATTACCTTATAATCACTTAACATGAAATAATAATTATTATCCATAACAACAGCCAATAAGAAAGGAATCAAACATTAGAAACATTAAGCAAGCATAATCTTTCCTTATACATAAGTACTTAACATTTAAATTCTATCCCCAAAGTTTCAGAATAATTCTAAGTGTCTATAGTGCATGAACAAACATACAGCGGTTGGCTTAAATTTTCTAAGTGTCCATAGTGGACAGCCAAAGTCTACAGCGCATGGCCAAAATATTCTAAGTATCCACAGCGGATGAACAAAGTCCACAATGGACAGTTCATAAAATTTACCAAGTGTTCACAGCGGATGAACAAAGTCCACAGTGGATGAACAAAGTCTACAGCGGACAGATCATAAAATTCACTAAGTGTCCACAGTGGACGTGTAAAGTCCACAGCAGACGGTTATGCAAAATTTGTCTAAGTGTCCACAGCGGACATGTAAAGTCCACAGTGGAGAACATGCCAGATTTTCTAAGTGTCCATAGCGGAGGTGTAAAGTCCATAGCGGATACATGCATGATTTTCTAAGTGTCCACAGCGGACACCATGCAAATCCTAAGTGTTCATAGTAGACACTATAATTATCACCTGCAATGCATCATACGTATTTTCCAGTCCCCAAACACCATTCTAACTTATACTTATCATATTTCTAACATGTTACACACTTAAAACATACTAAACATCATCCCAACATCACAGCAGTCACACACACACACACCCATCAAAATTCAGTCATACATTCATGGAAAAATACATAGTTTGAGCAGAAAACAACAGTTTAATATGCATACCATCCCCAAACAAGCAGAAACATATAAAAGAGGGGATCTAGAACTCACCTCTAACAGCTTTCAAGTGAAAACTCCTTAAACCCGAGAACTATGTGGATTTCTAGCACTTAAACACACAAAAACAAGCTGCCAAACATAAAGAAAACACATAAAGATCGGTCCAGAAGTTCAAACCCACTGAAAACCGAGAAGAAAACACTAGGAAACCTCACCTTCTTGAAGATCTTTTTCTTTCTCTCTCTAGAAACCGGTTGAAGCTTCTTCTTTCCTTTTCAGCCGAAGTGTGAGTGTGAAAAAGGAGATATGGGCTGCCATACTCCTTTTTGAATCCCATTATGGGCAAGTTTTCCCTTTGCACACATTTAACTTCTTGCTTTTAAGTAGAACTCTTTTTCTCCCTTACTTTCTTTTCTCTATCTCTTCTTCTTTTTTTTTTGCTGAATTTTCCGGGTGTTACAATATCTTTCGAAGCTTAAATATGCTTCTAAGTACTTACATGTACTTGAAGGACAATTTTCTTCTAAAAGCAGATTTCAATCTGTCTTCGGAAGAAAATTATGTCTTCAAGTCAGATAACTACTTATAAGAAATTTACCTTCGAAAGAAATTCTGAGATATCTTCCGAAGCTTAAATATGCTTCTAAGTACTTACATGTATTTGAAGGACAATTTTCTTCCAAAGCAATTAAGTCTAGGAAGATTTTGAGAAAGCCATTTCAACTATTAAGCATGACCATACCAACTACAGGACTCAGATAAAAGATCTCATCACTAATTTAACTAAATGCCAGGCTGAGCTTGTGATCAGCAAAGCCAGGGCAGAAAAACATGTTCTTGAAGAAGAGACCTTTAAGAACATGATATCTTCATCCTTGTATGCAAAAGTTTGTTATCAGAATAAGTAGGGACTGGGATCTACTGAGATAACTCCTCCACACACCCTATTGTTTGTAAGATCTCCAAGGTGTGAAACTTGTGAAGATGAGCTTCCCCTCGTAGACCCTATAGATGAAGAGGATGAAGAGGAGATACTGAAGGATGATTCTGAGAAGAGTGAAGAAGATTATCCTAAGAAGGGTCACTATTCTCCTGAGAAGAGAAAAGAATCTTGGATGACCAAGTCGGCAAGTCTAAGAGGAAGAACTTGATCAGGAAAGCAAAGAGAAAATCAAAGAAGGCTCAAGATATCAAGGCCACTTTCAACTCTAAGCAGAAACAAATGTTCATCTCTGCAAGATTTGAAGTGGTGAAGGCTGAAGACTCATCTATGAACTCTAGTACTAGGAGTTCTAGTTCATGTCCAACTCATCCCAGCAAAGAGAAGAAGGCTGATCAGCTGTGTATCACTGCTACACAGCCTAAACCATCCAGTTCTAAGAGTAAGCCTCACCCTAAGAAGCTTGTTGCATTATCTGTGAAGATGAAGTTGGAGGTGGAAAGTGATCAAGTTCAGTCTTTCTCTCAAAAGAAGACTATTAGAAGGAAGCAAATGGATTGCTTCATGTGTGGTAGTACTTCTCATCTTGCTAAGGATTGCATCTACAATCTAAAAGTACTATTCACATGATCAAAGAGAAAACTTCTAAGAAGAAGTATATTCGGAAGGAAAATCCTTTCCTTTCGGAAGCTCCAAGGTGAAAAAGAAGACAAGTGAAAACTTGCCTTCGGAAGAAATTTGGTCTCGAAAGAAAGGAATACTTCAGAAGTACTGAAGCCTGCTGTAGTGAAAGCAAGATCTTCCAAAGGTCCAGTCTCCAAAACTTCCAAAGTTGTCAAAACTTCCGAAGTGTTGAAGGTCAAGTCTAATCTTTCAAAGACGGTATGGAAGATGAAGGAAGACCATGTGACTAAAAGTTCTTCATCAACAACAGCTAATGATCCTCAAAGCTTGAACATAGGATCACTTACTGTTACATTGTCTTCAAATCCCTTTGATAAGCCCAAGACCAAGGCTTGGGTTTTCTAAATGGGATAGATAAAGCCTGGCATCTTCAAGACTATGAGGAAGCCAACTGCTGGCTTCTCAGGGGTAGAAACAGCCCTTGTCCCAAAAATGTTAGAGCTCATTGCTCAAGGTGACAACCTAGCAGCACCAGCCAGTGTTGAACCTACACCTTCTACTTCTTAACCACCAATACAGCCAAAAATAACCATCACCTACTGCACATGCTACTCAATTTGTACAGGCCCCTATATCATCACCCATACAGGAAGAAGTGGACACTGGAGCTCCCACTTCTCCTAAGGAGCAAACCACTCCCATCTCACCAATGATTAGTGCTGAGTTCTCATGCTCAGCCTGATGCTCACAACCCCCACAACCTTAAGCCTTCACTCAAGTCTCAAAACTTAGTGAACAACCTTCAGGGGACAGTTACCATCCCACCTCTTGATCTAAAGACCAATCCCAAACCTTGAATTCTATGATGATAAAGACATGGGCTTCAATGAGTATCAAGGAGAGATGAGTTATCCTATTTCTCCTAGTCAGCCCACATCACCCTAACTACTGAGGTTGATCTCCCTGAACCTGTTCAGGAGGTCCATAATGAAAGAGGCTCTCACTTCAACAAGTGACTACATCTTAAACTCAACCATGGCAAACCCAGCCCATTGACACTTCATTGAAGCTGTCATGGTGCAAGGGAAATCCACGCCAGAACAAAATGTTTGTGATGAGGAAGAAGACCTTGTCTATTCTCTCATCCCCACATGATTCTTTTGATGAAGATGAGGGTAGTTTGTAACCTTTCGTGTTTTCGTTAATTGATAGTTAACCCTGTTATGTTCTTGTAAGGACCATTTATGTCATTAAGAAACTATATGGGTTGTTTATGAATGTTTCTTTTATTGTGCATTAATTCATTAATTTAAGAGTTAATAATTTGTTTTTAATATAATAAACATAATAATAATAGTTAAAATAAGATAAAAATAATAATATATAGAAATGATAAGTTATAAAGTTAAATAATTAATAAGTTATAAAATAGTTAAAACTTAAAGTTTAATTAAGTTCAGGGGGCTTTTGTCAATTTAGAAACTTTAAAAAATAAAGTTGTATTTAAAATAACAAGAATTAAAACTACAGGGACCAATTGTGTAAAATTCAAAAACCCAAACCAGATTTCCCCCCCCAACCCCGTGATTCCGGCGAGGGCTCCGGCCAACTCCGGCGAGACCCCAAAACCATCGAAACCCTTCGAATCTTGATCCCAACCGTTCCAAATCGATTCGTGAACCCGTTTCGAACTTGAACCGCACCTTAATTGCGTTTAGACGTCGGTTATGAACCCAATCGGTTTGAATAACCGAAGCTTTTAATCATAGAGCCGTTCGAACATTAAAACTCAATAATAATCAATTAAATGTATCATAATCGAACGTTTAACTATCCTAAGCTACTATCGAACTCAATTTCATAAACACACTGGAACCACTCGAATAATTCCCTCTCTTCATCGCGACTACAACGCTAGTGTTCATCACCATTCTGTCAATATTAACTGAAATTGACAGAGGGCTTTCGTTCATCAAGATCCTTGGAAGCTTTCTGTGCAAAGAATTTGATTACTACCTTATTGGCATCTGAACCAATCATGACATAGCGCGACTGTTCTTCGTCTTGTTCATCATCATCCATCTTCATTCGGGTAATTAAACATATGAATATACTCGAAATTACATGGGGAATCAAGCCCCATGTTTATTTCAGTAATCGTTATCGAATAAATCGTCAATTTGATCAAAGATGTTTCTAGGGTTTATGTGTTTTGGGGTTTTACTTGTTGTGTTTTTAAGATTAAAAACCATCTTTTAGCAGGCATAGGCTACCCAGCCTAACGGTAAACGCAACTCCCCACAATTGTGAGGTCCCGGGTTCGAACCCGGGCACCCACATTTTTTTTTAAAGCCTTTTCTTACAATTTAATACAAAAATTTTAATAATTATAAAAATCATTTTTGTAAACTTTAATTATTTTTAAAGTCCAAATATTTCTGCAAATTTTTCAAATTTAATATTTACCCTTTTTAATACAACAATATAACAATGTCATTTTAGTTTATTTCTATAAAATGACTTTAAATGATAGTTTAATTTATAAATTATTATTGTTCAAACGTTACTTTTAATTATTGTTTAATCATGTTATCAAATGATTATAAAAAAAAATCATTTAAACTTATATTTAAACTTATTAATACATGATTTCCTTTCATTAAAATACTCAAATAGTATATACTTCTTTATTTAAACCAAATATAAGTGAATCCATTGTTAATTTAATTATTAGTCAAAAGCCCAAACTCCACTTGAAACCCTAGTTCACGTATGAATCGTTAAACTTATCTTTAGACTTAATCTTGGAATATATACGTTAGGTATCTTGTAAAGGAATCGTTGGAGCACCACTTAATTACTTGTTATTACCTTTAACACCAACTTATATCATGTGAGTTTTCATGCCCCTCTTTTACTTTATTTCACACCTTTGGGGTGAAACATGTTCTTTATAAACTTGCACTTGTAAACATCTTGATACTTGTAAATGCACGAGCAATTCATTTATAACTTTGTCATGGTTATTTGTAATATTGTGAGTCTTATATATGATGGCATTATATGTTGACAATCATTAACTATTGCTAGCCTGGCGACGTCATAGATCTATGGGCCTGACAAGCCTATTTGGTGCTAAAGCCGAGGTTATTGCCGGCTCCTGATGACGTATGCTTGTTCATCATGGGAACCAAGTACACTTAGCTAATCGTTAAACTTGTAAATGATATTCTTGGTCAAGGTTTGATTGTAGCTATGTTATCTATAAACTTGCTTTATTCGTAACCATTGACATGAATTGCTACTTGTAAACTTTTATATATATATGTATGCTTAACCCATGGAAACTCACCAACTTTTAAAGTTGACCCTTTTATTTTAACATGTTTCAGGAAATGCACAAGGTTGATGATTATCTTTTGAAGCATGCTTACACCTAGGATTTGGACCTAGAAAAAAATAAATAAAATAACTTGAGACTTGAAAGTTGAACTTTGTTTATTTTGTTTGTTGAGACATTTGGTTGTAATGTTTATTTCAACTTATGAATTTTTATTTACAATTTATGGTAGTGTTATGTGGCTGTGAACAATCTTAACCCTCACATCTCGACGTTTCCGCCGTTAAGGTTGGGGTGTGACAGATTGGTATCAGAGCCCATAACTATAGGGATTTAGGTTATTAGAAATGGTGACCTAGACTATAGTTGATGCATGAACCTCATAAGAAAAATCTTTATGATCTTGTAATATATCTTGTTGCATGCTACATAATGCTACTTGTTAAGGATGGCCTCTTGATGTGCAACTTGATGCCTTTAGTTAGGATTGCCTTATAATTGAGAAACTTGGTTGCCTTGTCTCTCTAAAACTTATTCTTAATCCTTTATTCTCTCGACGATGAAATATCTTAAACTTATTCTCGACGACACGGGGAACGTAAGCTTTATATCAAAGGTTCAAATCTTTAGACTTTATGACTAATCTATGAAAATCTCATCAAGGTTTTAATTCCATGAACCTAAAGAAATATTGTGTGACACATAGACACCTGTATTCTGGATTTCCTGGCAAAAAGCCTTCGGGCTAAGGTAAGCATTTCGCATAAATCCCGTGGGACTAGTTATGCTTACCTGGGGATTTCTGGGATGAGTGATAAACTATGGTCAATATACACAAGTTTCTAAGGCAATTGGAGTTAACTCACCTTGACGTGTCAACGTTTCCAAATGGTAATGCGTACCAAATGGAATCATTCCATGTGTGTTTTACAAGTCTTGAAAAATCTTTGTTGATTTATTATCTTCTACCTCCAAATTTCTGTGACTAACTTATTTTATATCCAGCATGTCTCGTCATCATGGAAAGCGTGGTAGCTCCGACCGCAAATTAGCCGCCATGATTGCCCGTCAAATGGCTGCAGTCATTCCGACCATGGTTGCCGAACTGAGTAGCACCTTGATGACCAACGCTAGTAACAACACTAATGGCAATGGGCAAGGAGAGAATAGTGCAAATCAAGGAAGAAACAACCAACCCTGCACGTTTAAGCACTTCAACTCGTGCAAACCCACTAGCTTTAGTGGGAAGGAAGGAGCCACTGGACTTCTCGAGTGGTTTGAAAGCATGGAGAACACCTTCATCAACTGTGAGTGTCCCGAGGCACTCAAAGTCCGTTATGCCACAAGTGTTCTTCAACAAAGAGCACTTACGTGGTGAATAGTGAGAAGAGGAATCGTGGTGCTGATGCTGTGTTGGCACTCACTTGGGAAGAATTCAAGAACATTGCCATCCAAAAGTTCTGCCCGAGAAGTGAGTTGCAAAAGCTGGAGGAGGAGTTTTGGAATCTCAAGCAAGATGGTGGAGATCATTTGGCCTATTCAACTAGGCATCACGAGTTGAGCATCCTGTTGCCTCACATGGTTGACACTGTTCCTAGGAACATTGAGAAGTTCATCAAGGGGGTGCCACCTCAAATCCAAGATGCCGTGGTGGGAAGTAGACCCACAACTTTGGAAGATGCCATTACCATCACCGCTCAACTTACTGAAAACCATATTCGAGCGGGCACCTTGTCTGTCAAAGGGCTAAAAAGACTGAAAAGGCGGTCCCTGAAGCAGCTAAGGAGAATAAGAATGAACCGTCTTACAACAACAAGAAACGCAAGTTCACACCGGCGCGTAATTTCGCTGTGGCTACACCCAAGGTACCTCAAAGACAACCCGCTCCTGGTACACAAGCACCTGCTGCTAGAACCTATGCTGGTCCTCTACCATTGTGCAATGTCTGTAAGTATCATCATGCGGGTAATACCCCGTGCCGTATCTGTACACTGTGTGGTAAGTATGGACACTTGGTGGCTACTTGTCACCGTGCACCAAACAATGCCGCGTTAGTTGCTAATCGTGCTTGCTACAACTGTGGGGAACCTGGTCATTTTCGCCCACAATGCCCTCGTCTTGCGGGTAACGTACCACAAGCCCGAGGACGTGCCTTCAACATCAATGCAAACCAAGCACAAGCAAACAACGATGTGGTGAACGGTATGTCAAATCCAACCCCAACTTTATGATCCAAGTTCTTTTGTTGCTTTACCTGTATCGTTAAATCTTTAAAACTGAACAGGTATGTTTCTTATTAATAATTCTTATGCCTACGTTCTATTTGACTCTGGAGCCGATAAGAGTTTTGTCTCGATAGAATTTGAGCCTATACTTGCTAAGCCACATACGAAACTAGAAAGACCTCTTACTGTCGAAGTCGCCGATGGAGAACCCATCACCGTTGATGTCGTTATTCGTGATTGCATTTTGAGCCTAAACGAGCATGATTTCTTTATCGACCTTATTCCTATGAAACTTGGAAGCTTTGACGTTATCATTGGCATGGATTGGTTAGCCAAACATCATGCTGGAAATTATTTGTTTCGAGAAGTGCATTCGAATTCCTTTGCCTTCGGGGATACATTGAAAGTATTCGGCGAAAAATCATCCAAAGGACTCAAACTCATGTCGTGTACTCAAGCCCGAAAATGTCTAAGCAAGAATTACATGGCTTTCTTGGCTTACGTGGTCAACACGAAAGTCAAAGGGAACGATCTTAAGGATGTCCCGATTGTACGAGACTTTCCTGAAGTGTTTCCCGATGACCTTAGCGGTTTACCTCCCGTGCGTGAAGTCGAGTTTAAGATCGATTTAATTCCGGGAGCGAACCCTGTGGCTAAATCACCATATCGACTTGCACCGTCAGAAATGCAAGAGCTAGCTAGTCAACTCCAAGAACTGTCCGACAAGGGCTTTATCCGACCTAGCTCATCGCCTTGGGGTGCACCTGTTCTGTTCGTGAAGAAGAAAGGGATCATTTCGTATGTGCATCGATTATCGTGAGCTTAACAAACTTACCATCAAGAACCGCTACCCTCTTCCTCGCATCGATGATCTTTTTGACCAACTTCAAGGAGCTGCTATTTTCTCAAAGATTGACTTACGTTCTGGCTATCATCAATTACGAGTTCATGATGATGATATCCCAAAAACTGCGTTCCGTACCCGATATGGACACTATGAGTTCATGGTGATGCCCTTTGGTTTAACGAATGCTCCTGCTGTCTTTATGGATCTCATGAATCGAGTATGCAAGCCGTATCTAGACAAGTTCGTGATTGTCTTTATTGACGACATACTTATCTACTCCAAGTCCAAAACCGATCACGAACATCACCTGCGACAAGTTCTTGAGCTATTGAAGAAAGAACAACTATACGCAAAGTTCTCAAAGTGCGAATTTTGGCTTGAGGAGGTCCAATTTCTGGGACACGTGGTGAATAGTCAAGGAATTCACGTTGACCCTGCAAAGGTGGAAGCTGTGAAAAATTGGTGTGTTCCCACAACTCCAACCGAGGTTCGTTCTTTCCTTGGTCTTGCTGGGTATTATCGACGTTTCATTGCCAACTTCTCTCGAATCGCGAAACCGCTTACTTCCTTGACCCAAAAGAATAAACCATTCGAATGGGGGTCTGAACAAGAGGAAGCCTTTGAATCCTTAAAGCACAAGTTGTGTAATGCTCCTATATTGACCCTTCCCGATGGAAACGATGATTTCACCGTATATTGTGATGCATCTAAACAAGGCCTTGGTTGTGTTCTCATGCAACGAGGAAAGGTCATAGCATATGCATCGAGACAATTGAAGGTCCATGAGGTGAATTATACGACACATGATCTTGAACTTGGTGCTGTGGTTTTTGCCTTAAAGATTTGGAGGCATTACCTTTATGGGACGCAATGTATAGTCTACACTCACCACGATCACAAACCTACAACACGTCTTCAATCAAAAGGATCTCAACATGAGACAACGACGTTGGGTTGAGTTGATTAGTGATTATGATTGTGACATTCGTTACCACCCTGGAAAGGCAAATTCGTAGCCGATGCACTAAGTCGTAAGATTCATAATAAGATGGTCTCGTTTCAAGAAATTCGCGATCGACGACAATGGTTTGATATCTTGGGAGAATTTGATACTGAGATTCGTCTGGATGTTAACGAGACTACGGTGCTGCTACAAAATTTGAGGATTGAGAATGACATCGAGACTTGTATCATGGAGGCTCAACAAGCGGTTCAAGAAGGAGGAAAAATGGGAGAGGAATTGGAGTACAACCTTCGAGCTCAACTAGAAACGAAACCCAATGGGTTGATGTATTTCTTGAATCGAATTTGGGTTCCAAACCGTGATAATCTTCGTACCTTTATCATGAATGAAGCTCATCAAACTCGTTACTCAATTCATCCTGGTTCCGATAAGATGTATATGGATCTGCGTGGTCAATACTGGTGGCCTGGAATGAAGAAAGACATAGCAACTTACGTAGCTAAGTGTCTTACGTGTACAAAGGTTAAAGCTGAACATCAACGTCCTAGTGGATTGCTTGAACAACCCGAGATTCCCATGTGGAAATGGGAACACATATCCATGGACTTCATAACCAAACTACCTCGCACCTCTCGTGGTCATGATAGCATATGGGTGATCGTTGACCGATTGACCAAGTCGGCACATTTCATACCCATACGTGACACTTACAAAACGTCAAGGTTAGCTCGTATATACATTGATGAGATTGTGAGTCGTCATGGCGTACCTTTGCATATCATATCCGACCGAGACGCTCGTTTCACTTCGCACTTTTGGTCGTCTATGCAAGAACTTTTGGGTACTCAACTGGATTTAAGCACGGCTTACCATCCTCAAACGGACGGTCAAACCGAGCGAACCATTCAAACCCTAGAGGATTTGCTACGTCTTTGTGTCCTTGACTTTGGTGGTGACTGGGATACGCATTTACCTCTCGCGGAATTTTCGTATAATAATAGTTACCACTCGAGTATCAAATGGCACCTTTTGAAGCACTTTATGGTCGTAAATGTCGTTCCCCGATCTGCTGGACTGACATTGGTGAAAATTTCATCACTGGTCCTGAGCTCATACAAGAAACAACCGATAAAGTTTCCATGATTCGCAAGAACCTTGAAGTGGCTAGAAGTCGACAAAAAGTTA
Source organism: Flaveria sonorensis (assembly GCA_025506505.1). Classification (NCBI taxonomy): domain Eukaryota; kingdom Viridiplantae; phylum Streptophyta; class Magnoliopsida; order Asterales; family Asteraceae; genus Flaveria; species Flaveria sonorensis. The sequence goes on along the minus strand of CM046440.1, from coordinate 26,057,576 downwards.
TGCCGATAAACGACGCAAGCCGTTGGAATTCCAAGTTGGGGATATGGTTCTTCTTAAAGTCTCACCATGGAAGGGAGTCGTTCGCTTTGGGAAGAAGGGTAAATTAGCTCCACGATTTGTAGGACCTTTCAAGATCCTGAAAAGGATTGGGAAAGTGGCTTATAAACTGGAACTACCTTCCGATCTTAGCGGGGTTCATCCTGTTTTCCATGTCTCAAATTTGAGAAAATGTTTGGCTGATGAAAGTCTGTATGTCCCATTAGATGACATCCAGATCGACGAGTCATTACATTTTGTTGAGAACCCGTTGAAGTCATGGACCGCATTATGAAGAAGACTAGGACCACTACTACCCCAATCGTCAAGGTTCGTTGGGAGAATAAGCGTGGACCTGAGTTTACTTGGGAGCGTGAGGAGCATATGAAGAAGAAATACCCGTATTTGTTCGTTTAGTTCATTCTTAATTTCGGGACGAAATTCTTAAAAGTTGGGGAGACTGTAACCTTTCGTGTTTTCGTTAATTGATAGTTAACCCTGTTATGTTCTTGTAAGGACCATTTATGTCATTTAAGAAACTATATGGGTTGTTTGAATGTTTCTTTTATTGTGCATTAATTCATTAATTTAAGAGTTAATAATTTGTTTTAATATAATAAACATAATAATAATAGTTAAATAAGATAAAATATAATAATAATAAAATAATAAGTTATAAAAGTTAAATAATTAATAAGTTATAAAATAGTTAAAACTTAAAGTTTAATTAAGTTCAGGGGCTTTATTGTCAATTTAGAAACTTTAAAAATAAAGTTTGTATTAAAATAACAAATTAAACTACAGGGACCAATTGTGTAAATTCAAAAACCCAACCAGATTTTCCCCCCCACCCCGTGATTCCGGCGAGGGCTCCGGCCAACTCCGGCGAGACCCCAAACCATCGAAACCCTTCGATCTTGATCCCAACCGTTCCAAATCGATTCGTGAACCCGTTTCGAACTTGAACACGCCCTTAATTGCGTTTAAGACGTCGGTTATGAACCCAATCGGTTTGAATAACCGAAGCTTTTAATCATAGAGCCGTCGAACATTAAAACTCAATAATAATCAAATTAAATGTATCATAATCGAACGTTTAACTAATCCTAAGCTTACTAACTTATTGGCAATCTGAACCAATCATGACATAGCCGCGACTGTTCTTCGTCTTGTTCATCATCAATCCATCTTCATCGGGTAAATTAAATATGAATATACTCGAAATACATGGGGAATCAAAGCCCCATGTTTATTTCAGTAAGTTATCGAATAAATCGTTCAATTGATCAAAGATGTTTCTAGGGTTTATGTGATTTGGGGGTTTTACTTGTTTGTGTTTTAAAGATTAAAAACCTCTTTTAGCAGGCATAGGCTACCCAGCCTAACGGTAACGAACTCCCACAATTGTGAGGTCCGGGTTCGAACCGGGCACCCACATTATTTTTTTTTAAAAGCTTTTCTTAACAAATTTAAATACAGAAATATTTTAGTAATTATAAAAATCATTTTTGTAAACTTTAATTATTTTTAAAGTCACCAAAATATTTTCTGCAAATTTTTCAAATTTAAATATTCCCTTTTTAATAAAACAATATAACAAATGTCATTTTAGTTTATTTTGTAAAATGAACTTTAAATGATGGTTAATTTAATAAATTATTATGGTTCATAAGTATTTTAATTATTGTTAAATCATGTTTACATCAATGATTATAAAAAAAAAAATCATTTAAACTTTATATTTAAACTTTATAATACATGATTTCCTTCATTAAAATACTCAATAGTATACTTTTCTATTATTAAACCAAAATATAAGTGAATCCATTTATTAAATTTTATTATTAGTCGAAAAGCCCCAAACTCCACCTGAAACCCTAGTTCACGTATGAATCGTAAACTTATCTTAGACTTAATCTTGGAATATATACGTTAGGTATCTTGTAAAAGGAATCGTTGGAGCACCACTTAATTACTTGTTTTACCTTTAACACCAACTTATATCATGTGAGTTTTCATGCCCCTTTTACTTTATTTCACACCTTTGGGGTGAAACATGTTATCTTTATAAACTTGCACTTGTAAACATCTTGCTACTTGTAAATGCACGAGCAATCATTTATAAACTTTGTCATGGTTATTTGTAAATTGTGAGTCTTATATGATGGGCATTATATGTTGACAATCATTAACTATTGCTAGCCTGGCGACGTCATAGATCTATGGGCCTGACAAGCCTATTTGGTGCTAAAGCCGAGGTTATTGCCGGCTCCTGATGACGTATGCTTGTTCATCATGGGAACCAAGTACACTTAGCTAATCGTTAAACTTGTAAATGATATTCTTGGTCAAGGTTTGATTGTAGCTATATGTTATCTATAAACTTGCTTTATTCGTAACCATTGACATGAATTGCTACTTGTAAACTTTATTATATATATATATGTATGCTTAACCCATGGAAACTCACCAACTTTTAAAGTTGACCCTTTATTTTTAACATGTTTCAGGAAATGCACAAGGTTGATGATTATCTTTTGAAGCATGCTTACACCTAGGATTGGACCTAGGAAAAATAAATAAAATAACTTGAGACTTGAAAGTTGAACTTTGTTTATTTTGTTTGTTGAGACATTTGTTGTAATGTTTATTTCAACTTATGAATTTTTATATTTACAATTTATGGTAGTGTTATGTGGCTGTGAACAATCTTAACCCTCACATCTCGACGTTTCCGCCGTTAAGGTTGGGGTGTGACAACTTATGATTTTTATATTTACAATTTATGGTAGTGTTATGTGGCTGTGAACAATCTTAACCCTCACATCTCGACGTTTCCGCCGTTAAGGTTGGGGTGTGACAGGAGTCTAAAACTAAAGATGAAAAACTGCAAAAACATGCAACCTATTAGTTCAAGATAGTCACCAGATCTCAGGTGACTGTCTTACAAAGGAGGGTCAATGACCAGCAATTGAGATCACCAACTAAGGGCAAGTTAGTGAGAGACCACTCAAGAGAAACTCAACCAGGTCAATAAGAACCTGTGGATGTGACAGACCCAACCCCAAGCTCACTTATGCAAGAAGGTGATGCTACCAAAAAGGGGGAGAAAGTCCAAACAATCACAGAACCTGGGAGTTATCACAAAGTATGGACTTTAAGGATTCACCACCCTCACTTGTAATGGTCCATACTCAGCAACCTCCTTAAGTATACATGAATGTGGACTCACTTTCCTAAGTCTACATGGATGTGGACTCACTCATACAAAGTTTGTTTGAGGAGGGTATTCCAGAGCTATGCCTACCCCATCTCCTCACTCTGAGAATCCAATCATGGGATGGAAGTATGACACTGATAGAAGGAGCTCTAGTCATCTCTAGATCTCAGGGTCAACAGGAAGTTTTCAACTTTTTCAACCTGAGCTTCTATGAGAGCATCCATCTGATTGATCTTCCACTTGTTAACCCAAGTCAAAACAGACAAGTTGCAAGATAGCAGATTGGATTCAAGAAAGGGTGTTTTAAGAATTAAAGCTGAGGTCAAGTCTAAATAGACAGAGGCTAGCTGGTAAGACTTTTGGTCAACTGGATGTTGAGGTTGTCACACCACGGTTTCAGGGCACCCCGGGAGTGCGACTGATTGGTACGCATTATTGTTCACTTTTTATTTGCTTGTCTTGAAAGACGTTTACGCAGCGGAAAATCATTTCACAATTTATCTGATGATTTAAAAAAACAAACTTTCATATATTCGTTGGAGATTAAACACCTAAAATTTTACATAACATTGTTTAACGCAATGTTTACAAAATTTTCTGTCTGCTGACAAATATTCAAAGCTTGCCACGAATTCTATGCCTAGGAAACTTTAGTCCTTCCGGCACTATTCTTGCTACTATTATCATCATCATCATAGGGTTTCCATACCAAGGATTCATAGTCCATCCAGTACTAACAACACCATTGATTAAACAACTATTTAATCATGTTTACATGAAAAATGTTTGAAAATAAAACATCAGCGAAAAGCTGGTGAATACATTTAAATTGACCAAACAATATTTCGGCATGAATAACGATAAACAGTTAATCATAAATTAACGGTTAAACCCACATTTAGCAGTCTATATCAACTAGAAGTCCCCCCTCCATATATACTGGTATTGGTGCTCAGGCAGGTCTTACTACGGGACTCTCGGATCTACAACTGAGTCTGAACCAGTCCCGGTATGGGATTTTCACCCATCCCTAGGATATAATTGATCAAAGATACATATACTTCTTGCCTAAATGTTATAGCAGAATACCTCTATGCATTAACATGGTTAACGTACTAATGCCATTTTGTAAAATAAAATCATTGAATGTTTTGAAAGTATTAAACGTATTCGCCTTGTAAATTGAACAGGAGCCTCTAAACTTGATAAGCTTTTGTTTCTGAACCTTTAAGTAATTAAGGATTAAGTCACGAGCCTCTAACACCTTGATTAAATCAGAATTTCTATATTGTTGTCCGAGCATATACACCAGTTTCCTATCTTATGGTGTTAAAAGGGTAGTAGAGAATTCATGTGTGAAAGTAGGGAAGGCGATCAAAAGGTTATGAAATGAAATGAAGCAAGAGGCATCTATTTATACATGGATATTTCTTACTCATTAAGTATTCTTAATTATTAAGTTTTATCCAAACTTACTATTAAGTTCCAAACTTAGCAATTAAGTTTTATATTTTATTCAAACTTAGCCATTAAGTTTTATATTTATCCAAGTCTTAGCTATTAAGCTTTATCCAAAACTTAGCCGTTAAGTTCATCCTAACTTATCTAAAACTTAGGCATTAAGTTTTATCTAATACTTAATTTTAGTTTTATCCCTCGCTTAATTATTAAGTCAATATCTCAAGGCTTAAACATTAAGTTTTATCTAAAACTTAGTCATGAAGGGGAAGCCTTCACTGAAGGCCTAGAAGTTGAACCTGTGAACCTTGAAAGGAACTTCTTCAGCACCCATTACCCTCAGTGAGGCACCCAGCTGGTGAAGGTTGTAGGAACCTCTGAAGTTAAAGGCTGATGCAACCAAAAGATACCAAAACAACCAAGTCTTCCAACATGCACTTCGGAACAAAGGTGACTAGCTTCGGAAGTTTTACACACTCAAGAAAAATGCTAAGTGTAAAATCTTCCGAAGCCAAGATCAGAAGAAACTGCTGCGGAAGCTTTACACTAAACTTGGAAAATATTCTAAGTGTAAAGTCTTCCGAAGCCAAAGACTCAACTCTTCCGAAGGTAAAAGAAAGTCTTCCAAAGCTCTCAAGACAAAGTCTTCCGAATTGTTTAAAGACAAGACTGATTTTCTCTGAAGAGAGAGAAAAGATACATTTTCCATCAACTTTATCATAAAGTAACCTACTTTCTGTTGCATGCTCTGGTAGTTCACCTGCTATCACTAGTTGGTGAAACTTCCATACTTTATGATAAAGTAGATAAGGTCTTCGCCTGCAAGTTTCTGTTTTTGCTCCTTCTTGGCTTTTTGTAATAGGAAAGTCAGTGAGCTATGGTTTGTCATAGTCACTAGTCAAAAGGCAATCTGCCTTTTGACTTTAGGCTGATCTTGTTGTCTAGATTAGTCACTTCCAACTGTCTTTTTGCATATTGACGATTGTAGGATATAGTATAAGTAGTCTTCGGTTCTTGTATTTAAAACATACTTGTACAACACTTGTAATAGAACTAGAGAAGCAATATACAACTTCCTTGAAAATTTTATCTTGTGCTCTTGTTCTTGTTTTACTTGTGTTTATCTTGTATCTTAGTAAAGATTCATAGTTCCCTATTTGAATTGTTAAGTGATCTTAAGATCCTCCTAAAGTGTGTTAACTAAGTGCAAGCTTAAGTACCCTTTAACGGTCCTGCAAAGGTGCTTCACAACCTCTCTCTGGCCAGAGCTTGACTGCTGAATCAAGTAATGAAGGCCAAAGCTCTCTCCACCCTGAGTCACCAAGGCCTGTGAGTGACAAAGGGAAAAGGAAACTGACTTCTAAGGAGATTGAGGAGGAGGAAAGAGAGAGGAAGAGGAAGCTAAGGGGAGAAAGTTCAAGAGGGTCTCCAGGCTTCATGAAAGCTGCCATCAGGGCTGCCCCCAGGCCAAATACTCAGGATGATGGGTTAAGGGCAACCAGGATAAACTACTTGGGGACCAGAAACTACAATGTGGATGAACTACTCTCTCTCCCCTTAGATGAACTGAATGAACAAGCTGACAAGGAATTATCCAAGGAGAGGAAGGAGGCAGAGGATGCAGCATTGCTCCTCAAGAACAAGGAAGAAAGGAGACAGAAAAGGCTTTACAAGCAGGCGCCTCCCTCTCCCCAGTTCAAGAAAGTCAAGAGCCATCATCCAAAAGTGATGAGCTTCTTGAAGCTAAATGGATTCTCCTGAAGGAGGCTTGGTCCAATGTCTCTGGATGAGCACATTAGAGTGATCAAGCAGAAAATTAAAAAGGGAGAGCTTGTTGACTTGCATTCTCTACCAAGTCCAGCTCAACCTGAAGTTGTGAAGGTTGAACCCCCTGAGACAACACAACCTGAACCTAGAGCTGAATCTCAGCTAATTTCATCTTCTGATCCACAGTAGGGACTCTTCACTCTCCTTCTGAACCTGTGAGAGAAGAGAACCCAACTGAGAGAGACACAGTAGAACAACCTGGTGCTAAAGACCAGTCCTCTTAGTTAAAGACTTTAAAGGAGAGGAAAAGGAGGGCCATGAAGAGTGTTTCCAAGAAGAAGAACAGGCATCCACCTCTACACCTCAAGATGAGTCAGAGCATCCTAAATAGTGCAAGAAGAGGCTGCTCAACCAACTCCAACTCAAAGAGGAGCCTCTTGCAACTGGAAGACCCATCTTGTCCTGGACTTTTGCTGCTAATCCAGATAGGTGGTATGTCATCAGAGATCAAGGAGGTCAAGATGTCTATTTCTGGCAAGACATGCTTGAACTTCCTTTACATGATCTCCATGACATGAGAAGATATTATGAGAGTCTGAGGGATCCTGACCAGATGGACTATTATGAGAAGAAAGGTATGGTCTTGATCCTAATGAGGACCATCAACATCTAAATAACTTCTATGTTTTGGTAGCATCAGCCTAGGGGGAGTTTGTAAGGTTATATTAGAAGGCTGATGCAACCAAAGAAGCCAAAACAACCAAGGAGCTTCCTGCATGCATGCACTGATGTACAAGGTAGAAGTTACTTCGGAAGTTTTACACTCATCACAGAAATTATTCTAGGTGTAAAATCTTCCGAAGCCAATGACCAAATCTTCCGAAGCCAAAGATGAAGTCTTCCGAATCTTCAAAGACAAAGTCTTCCGAAGCTTCAAAGACAAAGTCTTCCGAAGCTAATGTTGTGAAGACTAATTTCTTTCGAAGACAGAGAGGACATGCTTTCTCTGATCTACTTTTTCAAAAAGCTAACTTACTTTCCGCTGCAACTCTGAAGACTCACCAACTTATACAAGTTGGTGAAAAGGTCCATGCTTTAGTAAACTGTAGATTATGGTCTTGAGTCTGTAACTTCCTACTTTATACCTTTTATCTTTTTTTATAATATAATTAGGATGTGAGCTTTGGCATGTCATAGTCACTAGTCAAAAGATAATCTGCCTTTTGACTTTACATTGATCTTGTTGTCTAGATTAATGTTTTCAGCTGGCCTTCAAAGTATGGCTGGCTGTAGGATGTAGTATAAAGTATCTCAGGTCCTTGTATTTCTTTTTATGCTTTGTAACACTTGTAAAAAAACTTGAGAGCAATATACAGCATTCTTGAAATCCATATTAGTCTGTTCTTGTTCTTAGTTCTGTCTCAGTTACTTGTGTTTTTAGTATCATTTACAAACCCGGTTCCCCATTTGATCTGTTAAGTGTCCTAACACTCTCCTCATTGTAAGACTGATTGTATTGACCATCCTTAACCGGTCCTGCATTAAATAATATCATATTATTAAATAATGTATTAATAATGTGTATTAATTAAAATAGTTTATTAAATATGGGTAAAAATAAAACTATCGCATAGGCACTTGTACTCTATGTTTAAAATATTGTATTAGGTGTCTTACGATTTGAATAAAATTTACTATCTTGTCCTCTTAAAATGTATTAGATAGTAGTATAGATATAGATATATATTTGAGCTTCTATTAATCAATTTTCTTCCTTCCACAAAACAACCCAAATAGATCTAACCACCTCAAACATATATTTATAATGACGAACCAAAAGTATAAGTGACCGTTCATTATTAGTTTTAGCCCATTCGGTTGATCAAATCATCAACTTATCATCTCAGGTCAATGTTAGTTATAATTACCTTTTCAAGAATATTGAATAATATGGCTCAAATTTTCGTTCAAATAATAGAGATTTTAACTCGTTTAAATTATTACATAAGGTTTATAACTCAAAATTTTATAGAAGTCCACTCTCACTCAATTTTGGTCAAATCACACGAATAAATCACAAACACATCTTCATCAGGCTATATAATTAAATCAAGCTAAATCATCATATTTCAAGCTATTAGACAAACATCAGTTTTTTAAATTTCTAGAAGTTATGCATAGGGTCAAAGACCCATGTGGTTACAACCACATCCACTACTTCACAATTTTGTACCTTAATTCTCATATAACTTTGACATTAACTCTGTTTCATTGTAATTTGAGTTGGCATGACTCATGTATTTGTTCTTGTGTTGTTTGCCTTTTAGACCAAAAATTGTGATTGACTCTTCCACATAGTTCATATTCTCACCAACAATGTAAGTCATCAAGTGGCACTTACTAATGAAACACTTTTTATGGAAGTCAAGATGTTTTGTTAAAAAAACATTCATGAAAGCTCAAATGAAAAAGTCAAAAGAGGGAGGCTTTAACTTATTTTAATCATCGCATAAGGTTTATAACTCAAAATTACATAGAAGTCCACTCTCAATCAAATTTGAATCTCACGAACTCAAAACACACATTCTTGATTAGACTATAAATCAAATCAAACTTAATCATCATGTTATTATCATCATATTTCAAGCTATCGGACAACATCAGTATGTTAAACTTCTAGAAGTTATTTATATGTTCAAAGACCCATGTTGTTATAACTACACCTATTACTTTACAACTTTGTCCCTAAAATCTTATATAACTTTAACATTTCTTCCTCCGACTCCATATAGTATCAAATTCTGAGCCACTGTAACTATCGTGAGTTAACGTGACTTATGTCTTTGTCTTAGTGTCGTTTGCCTATTCGACCAAAGATTGCAATTGACCCTTCCACGTAATTCTATTATTACCAACTATTAAGTCATCGAGTAGCACATATCAACTAAACACTTCTTTGAAAGTCAAAATGTTTTCTTAAAAAATCATTCATGAAAGCTGAAATGCTTCCGTTACAAAGTTAATAGGCAGAGAGTTTAAGTCATTTTAATCATCACATACGCTTTATAACTCAAAATTTAATAGAAGTCCACTATCGATAAAATTTAGTCAAATCTCTTGAATAAATCGCAAACACAGTCTTGATTAGGCTACATAATTAAATCAAACTTAATCATCATGTTATTATCATCATAATTTAAGCTATTAGACAACACCAATATTTTAAATTTCTGGAAGTTATGTATAGGGTCAAAAACCCATGTAGTTACAACTACACCCACTACTTTACAAGTTTCTCCCTAAAATCTTATATAACTTTCTTCGTCCGACTCCAGATTGTATCAAGTTCTCTTCTATTGTTTTGTGAGTTAACATGACTTATGTCTTTGTTTTCGTGTCGTTTGCCTTTTCGACCAAAGATTGCAATTGACCATTCCACATAATATAAATGTCCCCAATGATTAAGTCATTGAGTGGCACATACCAGCTAAACACTTGCATGAAAGTTAAAATGTTTTGTTAAAATATCAGTCATGAAAGCTGAAGTGCTTCCGTTACAAAATCAAAACACCGAAAATGTAACTCATTTAAATTATCACATATGGTTTATAACTTAAAATTTCATAGAAGTCCACTGTAGATGGAATTTGGTCAAACCTCATAAACAACTCACTAACGCATTCTTGATTAGGCTATATAATCAAATCATATTTAATCATGTTGCCATCATCATACTTCAAGCTATTAGACACGATCAATATGTTAAATTTCTAGAAGTAACGTACAGGTTCAAAGACCCATATAGTTACCCCTAAACACACTAAATTACAATTTGTCCCTAAAATCTCATATAGCTTTGACATTTCTTCCTTCAATTCCATTGTTTCATGAGTTAGCATGACTGAGATTTTTCAACCAAAGAATGCGAATAATACTTCCACACAATTCAGTTATCACCTACATGCAATCAAGACTGAAATCATATTCCTACTTTGCGTATGTAGAAATGCTGTCACCTTTGTAGCAAAAGATGATTGAAGATAACATGTTAAATGTTAAGTTGTTAGCTGTATGAACTAGAGCGGTTCACCTTGTCCGTCATTGTTTGTTAAATTAGCAGACACATGTGGCTTCTCAAAATGGTGCCTTGAACAAATAAAAAATACCAATTGAAATCACCATAAAAAACGACCAAGAAAACAAGTACCCAGATGCACAACAAACCTGCTAATGTAAGATAAGAAACAGTTACTAGAGATTTAAACTTGTGGGCCCGGTAATATCCTAATATTTTTTTCTAAAGAGTATTAAACAATCACTGTGTAAAGCAATGCAAAAGATTTTATACGAGTTCCTGTTAATTATTTCGTTAACACGAGACAATCGTATAGCAGCTGTATCCAGTATGCCGGCGGTCCAATCCCCTAGCAACATTCACATGCAATTAAATACTGGCAAGACTTCAGCCTGCTATTATAATATGAAGTTCAATAAACGAACGTTTGTATCAGAGATCACGAAGGCCATCGAAAGACTGAGTCTTCCTCAAGTTCCAATGAAGACCATCATGGATGCTGTTTAAGAAGTCACTGGTGGAATCAGCTAGACAAACAGTGGGGACTGGCCAAGCAGCCATGCTACAGACAAGTGCATCTCCTGGGGCCAGCTGTTTTCTGTCCTTACCATCAAAGGACACCCATGCATGACCTCTGCTATTGAATGGTACTTGAACCCTAAGTGTTACATGTTCAGGTAATATCAGAGGTCTGAAAGATAACGAGTGTGGACAAATTGGAGTGAATAGGATTCCAGGAACCTGCATATAATATCAAAATAAGTTAATACAAGACTCATAATTATTATTAGCGTGTGTGTGTGTGTCTATCCAGGGGCACGTTCAAAACAAAACGTAACCTATTTCAAAGAGAATCGCAACAGCACTTGTATGTGGTGCGAGCGAGAGAGCGAGAGCAAGCAAGCGCGAGGGATAGCAAACGGGAGCGCGAGCGGGCAGGGGAGCGGGAGCGGGAGCAGGCAGGGGAGGGAGGAGGTCGGGGGGCGGGCAGGAGGGAGGGAGGGAGGGAGGAGAGAGAGAGAGAGAGAGAGAGAGAGAGAGAGAGAGAGAGAGAGAGAGAGAGAGAGAGAGAGAGGCGGTTGTGCAGTTACATAAGACGCCATCTTGTGTATTACATGTAAAGCAATAAGTACATGTGTTTAAGCACTTCTCACAATTCTCTACTTAAAAGTTAAAATTGGTTTTGTATTGTTCTTCAAGATTAGAGGCAGGTAGGTTTGGCACACGCCAGGTCAGACTGAACAAAAACACTTTTTGTTTCAAGTTTTAATAAAGAATTGATGAGAAAATAAGATGACAAAAAGTTAATATCATTTCAATAATAATCTACTAAAAAAGGCATGTAAATACCCTTTAGCCAACTTGATTCGTTTCTTTCTAAGCCATATTTTAGTTTATTTACCTTGTATGAGATGAAATGTAACTCGAATCGATCCATTCTTTAAGTAAATATATAATTTGTCACCTCTAGTCAAGAATATCATCAGACTGGACAGAATTCACAATTTTCACAGAAGATGACCTATGCTCTTACTGACGATGAGAGCTAGTTCATTCATCCTACGTAAGTTATCTTATGTTGGAAATTCATACTAGACAAAACAGGGGCCTTCTCAGTTCTCAATGGTAAAATATCACTTCCTGTTTGTTATATAAATTACACAAGTCATGGAGGAACTAAGTATAGACACCAAATCCCTTGACCATACATACAAAAGGATTTCAGTATTTCACCCAAACCTTAGTTATTTACGTCTTTGTTAATCTTAATGCAAAGCATCGCAGATGTTCAGGCTCCTTCAGAAAAAATAGACGAGCTACAAAAAAAATCGAATTTAGGCCTCGGGCTCTACAAAGATGATATTAGAGCTTCGGTAGGAATCTAAGAACCCTAACTAGTTTAGCTAGTGGGCCTCAACCTAGTGAGAGCTAACCCTAATATGAATATATATTCTAACCACCCCCCACCCTACCAACCAAAAAAAAAAAAAAAAAAAAAAAAAAACCAAGGTAGAGCGTATATATCAAATGTTCCAACCTTGTCATATATATATTCAACCCAAGGACCTTTAAGAGTTTGTAAACACGTCTGCTAATTGATCATTAAACTTAACAAACCCAGTCACAACGCCCCCATAAGTAAGCTTTTCTTTAATGAAGTGACAATCTACTTTGACCTCCCATGGAATACTAGGTTAAAGGTAATGTATGACACAACTTTATCGTCACATATGAGCTTCATTGAAAAAATATTGCAACACTTGGATACTTCAAGAAGTTTCTTGACCCATACAAGTTTACATGTTGCATTTGTCACTGTTCGATTGCCTCTCCATATAAGACGCCTGGAGGTTTCGTCAACTAAGCATTCTCCGTATGACCTTGATTCTCGTACAACAATCCTTATCTAGTAGCTCCTTTGTTTCGAATTCGCTGTGCGTCTTCCATGTGAGACACAAAAAAAATTCAAAAACTAATGACATACACCAAATGAGACATCCGGTTGAGTTACTATGAGATGGCTCAATCTTCCAACTAACCTTCGATAATTCCCTTTATCTCCTAGTGTCGACGGGTAGGGATGAGCAAATGGTACCAAATACCGAAACCTACCGAATTTCTTGTACTGAATAAATTTCGGTACCACTTCAGTACCCACTTTTTGGTGTTTTCGGGATCGGTATTTACGGTACCGGTATTTTACCAATTTTTACCTTCAAATACCGTACCGGTACCGGTACCGTACCAGACCGAGGATTTTCGGTACCGATAGCGGTACGGTACTCAATATTGGCAATTTTTGGGATCGGTACTTTCGGTTCGATACCGGTTCGGTACGGTACGGTACCATGCTCATCCCTATCGATAGGAGTTTAACATTAGGATCCAATGAAGTGTCTGCTTCCTCAAGGTTATCTAGGACATACATCTATTGAGAAATTAAAATACCATCTTCTGATTCCTGCCAAGATAATATCTACATCTTCCCAAACCCTTAGTTTGAACAAGTTTAAGCAAATGATCTTTTAGTTGTTGGACACCAATAAGATTAACCCCGGTGATTATTATGTTATTAACATAGACAATCAAGTAGATGTAATATGCCCTTGTATGTCAATAGAAAACTAGATGGTTGCATCACTACATGTCATTCAATTTCTTTTATCTCGATACTAAATTGACCAAAGAATGCCCGGGAGACTGCTTTAGGCTATAAAGAGACTAGTGAAGTTCACAAACTAATGGCGTCTACCCCTCAACAAACCCGGGAGGTTACTCCATATATATTGTAAATCACCATGTAGGAAGGTGTTTTTAACATCAAGTTGATGAAGGACTAGTTACAAATAGCTACCATAGACTGTAAAATACGTATGCGAGTCATTCTGGCAACAATAGAAAAGGTACCACTTTAATTGAGGACGAAATCTAAGTACATCCTTTGGCTACAAGGCGGGCATTAAGGGCTCAAGTTACCATCTCGATCCACTTTTGGAGTAATAATCGAGCAACAATTCAACTTCGGTTTTTCCTAATGTTACCAGCTCCCAAGTATGAGTAGAGTGTAGTCCTCTAATTTCATGAATCCTTAGGATGATATAAAGCCTCTCTTACAGTCTTAGGAATAGTAACACAAGCAGAAAGGGAAAGAAAGGAAGGTGAAACCCGATCATAGTTTAAATAATGATACATAGTATAAGGTTTAATAGAGGATCATGTACCTTTTCGTTTGGGCAATAGGCAAATCGTCACCTTGAAAGACTTAATTCGGAGAGAGAAGTTTGAGGAGAAGTTCGAGAGGACTATTGGTTTGTAAAAGTGGATCTGGAGGATTATCAGCCCGTGGGCTTGTAGGGTGTGGACGTCGATAATAGGTATATAAAGGTGGATCCGAAGAAGTGATAGTAGTAGGAGACTTGGTATCTTTAATAGCTATGAGAGAAAATATCAAAAGAGGAAGTATAGGACCGAGTTAAGATAACTCTTTTGGATAAGCAAAGAAATATACTTAATGATGAGAAAAGGTGGCATCAACCATCATGAAATACATGCTAAGAGTAGGAGAGTAACATTTGTAGCCTTTTTGAAGACTAGAATAACCTAGAAAGACACATTTGAGGGCTTTAGGAGCCAACTTATCCCGGCTAGGATTCTCCTGAACAACAAACAAAATCCCCAAAGAGGGTTGTTCAAGAGAAAAAAATAATAGTAAAGGAAAAAAAACTACAAATTCGTATGATGTGAAGCAAGTCGTCAAACTGGAGAACGTCTGTGCTTTGTTCACTTTGGTGTAGCTATATAGAAAAGCTGACGAACTTGTAGTGTGGCCTAGTTGGAGGTCGTTGTGTTATGTGGGTTGTGAGACAAAGTACTAGCTCGAAAAGATGGATCTCGAATGGCAGGAAGATATAGGTAATTAGGTACTCAACAATGTGTGCTTTAATCTTAAAAGAACAAAAAGTACAAGGATATATATAGAACACGAAACACAAGCTAAACTAAACCATAAGACGCATATTGTGATCCTTTAAAACATGTCCATGCTACCTAACTATTTTGATCCATTTTGACTAGTATATAACAAACAAGGCAACACCCCTACCGCATAGGTATGAGAAATGAGCTCATATAATTTAGATGCTCAATAAAACAAAGGATATTAGATCAATCTAAGGCTAGAAACAGGACATGGTTGTAAGAGAAAGAGCACACCTGTGGATGAACCATTGATCCCCCAGCTGCAAGGGAATATGCGGTACTTCCGGATGTTGTTGATAAGATCAAGCCATCTCCTTGTACACATGTCACAAATGAGTTATCACAATAACACTCTAGGTTTGTAAGGAATGATGAAATCCCACGATCAATGGTAACCTCATTCAGCACAAGTATAGCCCCGCTTTCATTTTCATTTTCATATTCACTTTTAGTTGCTTCTCGAATCACATGGCATTGTAACCGATGTCGTAGTGTGATACTCATACCACCCTGTAGTATTGATTTAAGGCATTCTTTGTAGCGTTCACTATCTGATTAGTGATAAGGTTAAAGATTACTACCCATAACAAAATCTAATCCATCAACACATTTTTCATATCAGTTTGAGAAATACTTAGAGGTGATAATTCGAACCCCGTTTACTTATAAATGGCTGCATTTTACCGCACCTCTATATTTCACAAAAGTGACTTATCAGGCATGTTGGATTTTTTTCTCTTGCACATAACAATATTGAAGAAGGAAAATAAAACTTCAGGTAACAAGTTAGGATACAAAATGGGGTCATGAAACCCAAGGAACCTAAAGAGAATGGAACAATTGGAGGAACAGGTCCTTTAAACTTGGATGCAGCCTGCAAATGGAAAACATTGCAAACACATTCACATATATGACTAATTACAAAAAGCAATGTCAAGAAGTATGAAAATCCACTTACCCAAGTTGAATATGATCTCGAATATTAGTTTTAAGCAAACCGAAGGTTTCATGTTTTTCATTTTTTTAATTTAATCTATCAATACACCTGAATTGGAGATTATAACCATGCACTACTCTAGAAACCACGCAACAAAGGTTTCAGTGACAACTTCTAAAAGATCTTTGGATGAAAAGACTAAATAAATCATCATTTGAAGAAGTTCAAAGAGATCTTTGGAATTTGGTCACATCATCGTATGGCTGATATAAATAGTATATAAACTAACTAAAGTTACACAGTAAACTCAGAGAATTGAATGTGAAATTTACTGGAACAGGGAACATATTACCCAAAGAACTGTCCCATCTCCACCAAGAGTTACCACTAGATCAATTATCTCATGCAGACGCCAGAACTCATTGTCTGTGTAGTAACAAGAGTAGAGTAACTGAGAAAAGAGATTTTCAAACATGGATGAAAATAAAAAAATAAAGATATAATTCATAAGAACTGCAACATAAACGCATGAAAACTATGCATTTATATTCAAGACGAATAACTGATTTATATGATGCACAGATGATTAGAAAAAAAAAACATCATAAAAGCACCATACTGGCAGCTGGTTTTAAACTCAGATAGTTAAATGTGCATATTGAACTTTCAGGCCATAACAAGTCCTACTTTGAGGTAAGAATAACACATGCCAATTTCTGGCAGTTTAATGTTTACGGAGCAATGCACCTTTTACTTACCTAGCGATTTTAGAGATATTAGCACATTGCTAACATTTTCCTTCAGTTTAGAGGGGGAAAATTCATTTGGAGCAGTGAACTCATGTACATGCCTCTCTCTCTCTCTATATATATATATATATGTGTGTGTGTGTGTGTGTGTGTGTCAATGTGCATTTGATGGTCCAATCAAACACAAAGGAGTCTAGCACTCACCATCATTCCAGGACTGTGTAAAGTTGTAGTATGAAGATTCAGTTAGAAGTTCATTTCTTACTCGTGGTTCAACATAAATATTCAACTTCCTTTTCTCCGTCAACCACCTGAATGACCACCAAAGTTGAGTAGTCTATTCATGGAACCACAATAATGTATGTCAATATATTCCTATGGCTTATGATAATTTGAAAAGAAATAGAACTATCCAATTATACAACCAATCATCTAGTCAATTTTAACAGAGAAACTATTTGCTTCCGGCTTCAAACTTGCCAATTATGTACTCCGCAATAAATATTATATGTTAATCATCACTAGGTGAAGTTAAAATGTGTTCATTAAGTATGTCTATTATTTGATTAAAATTTAAGCATTTTTCAAGTACACCTACAGAATTTGGACAGTTTATCATAAGTTGAGTGCTTATATAATAATTGTAAAACAATCAAGTAATGCAAGCTCTTCAGGTATAAAAAGGTAAACGTCAACTATCAGGCCCAAAAACCTGCATTTTCCATTATCACGATCCAAATTAGTAGGGAGTTAGTTGGCCTAATTTGGATCAGAGCAATATTTCTTTATTTAATAGTTTTATTTTTTGAAGTATCGCTTAGAATATTTTTGGTATTAATTTTGTTTACTAGGTAAGGGTTCAAATTAAATTAGAAGGGTATTTTCCCAATAGAAATTAGTTAACTTGTTAATTAAGTTTTAGTTTTAGTACAAATATTGGTTTAGGGTCTGTATTTGGTGTGCTCTTTCTTAACAATATTCAAGAATCTTAAGACGGGAAGTCTAAAAAGTTCTCGGTGTTCATATGTGTTTATTTTTCTGGGCAAATTACTAATAGTTCGGACCCGTATAACCAGAGAACAGAACCAGACTATATTTGGACTGTTTCACAGTTCTTGGTTCTCTTTACTACAGTTTTTAATTTTTCAAACTCGAAACAGGCATCTTTTAGTATTTTCATTTTCAACAAAAATGACCTAAGTTTGGGACTGGAGCGGTACCGAGCTGTTTATCGGTCAGCCTCAGTTCCATTATTCTTAATTTCCAGTTCTGGTTCGGTCTGGTCAAGTCCACTTCTGTCCTGATGGTCCGGTGGATGTGGAAAGGAAGGCCTTGTATTTCTTTCTAACTCCGGTAGTGAAGCCAAAAACATTAAGAAAGGCTTATATAGAAATAGATGAATTAACAGCCTCAGAAATATACAATAGAAGAGAAAATGATACTACAAAGTCCAACCTGACCATTTCTGAACAAATGATTTTAACTGAAGTTGAATTTGGTTTTGTCAATATAAGCACAGTCTGAGGAGGAGATTCCCATTTCAAAGAAATCTGCATGTTAACCACATAAGAGACACTTCAACATAGGGCATCATGATTCATACCATATGAAAAAAATAGTATAAAGCTAAACTTTTATGGTTGTACCAAAAGTCTACCTCTGCATTACATAATACCTGTTTACTGCTGCGCTCTGCTGTAGTAATATGTCCCTTTTCAAAGGAGACAATGTCATGTCTATGTTGATCATCATCATCACCATTGCTACACCATTGTAGTTTAAATGATGCCTGCAATATTAATCCAGGCTTGGTCAAAGGTTATTATATTATATTATATTATATTATATTATATTATATTATATTATATTATATTATATTATATTATATTATATTATATTATATTATATTATATTATATTTATTATATTATATTATATTATATTATATTATATTATATTTATATATATATATATATATATATATATATATATATATATATATATATATACTATCAAAACTTCAAGTAAGCTCGTTGGGGGCAGAAGCCACTACGCACTAGCTGAACCAATTAACTCTTAACAATGAAGTGAGGGAGCTAAGTAAGGTGAAGGTGAGCAAAATGCATTCTGTATTAAACAAAGGTGTTAAGGATTATCTAATGAGTATTGACAGTGGGGTAGTGATGGAATAGCACGAATAATATCAAACCAAAGAGCTTACAAATGAAGTGCTGATTAAAATAGAAAATAAATAGAACCATTAAGTGAATCCATCAGGAGGCACTTCTGAGAAGAGTTGATTTATAGCCGGCCAAGGATAAAGGTTGAGAAATCAGCAAGATACCTGAGGGTGCAATGATGAGGAAGCACAAAAGGTACTCAAAGAGTGAGGAAGTATATGTTGGTCTAATCTTGAATAATTGATATAATAATTTCCAAAAATAAAGAAACCAAAAAGTCAGCAAATTAAAGCATATATTAAGCAGTGCTTGATTTATGCAATCACTCATAATTATCTTTTCTAAATTAGAAGTTGTTTTTTCCCTTTAAATAAATAGGTAGAATAAGTTGCAAATTGTACCAATTTCTTTTACTTTGAATGATAGAAAAAGAGTCTGGGAGTTCCCCTAAACTTATGGCTGTTCTTGTTTTTCTTTGATCCAATTATCTATCAATTGGTATCAGAGCCACAAGATTCAGTGTCTGTAGAAGAGAAGGAAGAACCTGCTGATTTTCAAGAATAGCAGAAGAGGAAGAAGCCTGTTGTCTGATTATCGCAGAAGGAAGAAACATTAGAAAAGAAGACCAACGATCAGAAGTTGTTGAAGAAAGTCTGCTGAAAAGTGACCAGAATTTGATCACAAGTACTGTAACCATTTTGGTGCGAGGAAGTTGCTAAAAGATCATCGATGGCAGGAGGGAATGAAGGGAATGCAATGGTACCGGCTGCAAAAGAGACAAGCAACGTCTCGTTGCAGTGTCCTAAACTCACAGCGACCAACTACACAGTGTGGTCGATTATGATGAAGACGATTCTAGCTGCTAATGGCTTGAAAGACACCATTACAGCAAATACAACAGAGGAGAAGAAGAAGTACACTGCTTTGGCGTTGATTTTTCAATCAATACCGGATGAAATCCTTCTTCAAGTTGCTAAATACACTAAACCAAAGGACGTGTGGGAGGCCTTGCGAGTTCAGTACTTGGGGGCTGAACGGGTCCAGAAAGCTCGGCTACAAACTTTGAGAAGTGAACTTGAAGCTTTAAAGATGGATGAGACAGAGACCATAGATAATTTTGCTGCCAAGTTGGGGGGTGTACAATCTAAATAAAAGAGTTTAGGAGCATCGCTTAAAGATGAGATTTTAGTAAGAAAGTTCCTGAATTCTATGCCTGATAAGTATCTGCCTATTGTATCCTCTATTGAGCAGTTTGCTGAAATCGAGAAAATGTCATTCGAAGAGGTAGTTGGGTGGTTGAAGGCATATGAAGAAAGGAACAAGTTCAAGGGTGTGAGTGGAGATTCATCTCAAGGGAAACTATTGCTCACCCAATCTGATGGCCATAAAAATCAAAGAATTGATAACTACCGAGGTCGAGGTAGAGGAAGGCTTAATGGAAGAGGAAGAGGGAATAGAAATTCCTGGAATAATGATAGAGAACCTGGTCAAGGAGGACAGATTGAAGACAAAATGAAGAATTTTGATGAACAGTATGAAAGATATGAAAGACAAGACAGGAGGAAGAACTTGAGGTGCTACAATTGTGATAAAATTGGGCATTACTCAAGTGAATGTAGAGCTCCAAGAAAAGGGAATGAAGAAGCAAACCTAGTAAGGCATGAAGGTCATGATGATGATCAAACCTTACTAATGGCAACTTGTTCGTTGAAGGTAATTATGGCAGAGAACAGTGTCTTTTCTGCTGTGTACAAGAAAGACATGTGTGATGATGGAACATGGTTCTTGGATAATGGAGCAAGTAACCACATGACCGGTCATAGGAGTTATTTCTCTAAACTGGATGAAAAGGTAACTGGTCAAGTAAAATTTGGAGATGGCTCTACAGTCGAAATAAAAGGAAAAGGATGTGTAACAGTGCAATGCAAGAACGGTGAGAAAAGGGTATTTTCTGATGCGTTTTATATACCTGAATTGCATAATAATATTCTAAGTTTAGGGCAATTGGATGAGAAGGGGTGCAAAATAACTTTGGGAGATGGAATCCTGAAGTTATATGATCGAATAGGAAGTTTGCTGATGAAAATTCAAAGAAGTCAGAACAGATTGTACAAGGTAAACCTTCAAGTATGTTTTTATAACTCTAAGAACCTTGAAGATGAAGAAGGAAAAGCAATTAAGTTTTGTGAGCAGCAGCAAAGGCCAGAATCGAATGTGAAGAGTACTCAAGCTACTGAATTTGCAAGTCTAGTAATGAATGAAAAACTCGATGTGAAGGCCAGCAATCAATCATCTGTTGAAAGCTTAATTCAGTTTGGGACAGTTCCAGCAGCCCAGATTAGTAGCCCAGAACAAAGTGTGAAAAGCCAGCAAATTTGGATGAAAGACCAGTCCAAGAAGGAAAATCCACCTTATCAATCAAATGCTATGGATTAAAATCTGAAAAGTGTTGATGAGGAAAAGAAAGAATTTTTGGAAGAACAAAGATTTAAAAAGTTGGCTAGCATGAAGGTCAATATATTGCATGTTGTGACAAGCGGTAAAGAAGAGATAACGATGGAGCAGGTCTTGTTTGAAGAAAGTATTCAATGGGAGAAAGTGAAGACAAGCAAAGCAACAAAACAAAACATGGATGGGTTGAAAGCAGAATTTGCAGATCCTATTAAACAAGTTTGTTGTGGTCAATTGAAGAGGAGGAATAAAGGCAAAATGATGAAGAGACCCAATTCAAGATTAGGGGAGCGAATGTTGGTCTAATCTTGAATCATTGATATAATAATTTCCAAAAATAAAGAAACCAAAAAGTCAGCAAATTAAAGCATATATTAAGCCGTGCTTGATTTATGCAATCAGTCATAATTATTTTTTCTAAATTAGAAGTTGTTTTTTCCCTTTAAATAGATAGGTAGAATAAGTTGCAAATTGTACCAATTTCTTTTACTTTGAATAATAGAAAAAGAGTCTGGGAGTTCCCCTAAACTTATGGTTGTTCTTGTTTTTCTTTGATCCAATTATCTATCAGTATAGAAGCCAGAGAACAACGTAAACTATAAATTGACCAACAAAGTCACTACTTTTTTTTTAAAAAAAAAAGCAAAAACACAAGGTTCTCAACTATTTGTGGCAAATTGCAGGTTCAAAGTTTATGCTCTAATTGACAAGTGCTAGAATAGTAGTTGTGCAATTGTATAAGCTTATTTATGGATTTAGATTTTAGTGTAGGGTGGTGGGCTTTCGATTGTCTCCCTAATACATTGTGCTCTACATAATATTTCTTGTTTACAAAATGACGTGATGCTTTTCCTTTGAAAGCATATTTCATTAACAAAACTCATGTCATCTTCTACATGTCAGATGAATTATCCTAGCAAAATGTGAAATTTGGCCAAATGAGGATTCAAGTGGGTTAGGTAGCAAGTCAAAAGGGTTAAGGTCAAGACAATAATTTATACTGGTCAAAACAGTTGGGAGTCTTGGAATTGAGAAGCAAATAAATATTTTTCCTTTTTCCTAGAATTTTACAAAAACTATTTTGTTAAAGTAACAATTTATTTTTTTCAGTAAGGAATTTAAAAGGTTTGTAAACAAAATAATTAGTTAAAAAAACACACATTTCATGTCACTTTCAAGTAGTTTGAAGCTTTTGGCCCTTTCTATTTTAACCAACTTTTAGAAGTTTTGCAATTTGACTTGTTAACCCTAAATCCCTAATCAACCATTTCTAGGTAAATGGGCTAAGATTCCCACTTCTAATTCTGCAGATGTTAGAAATGAACTTATTGCAGAGTTATAGCCAACCAAACTTATGAATAAGTAGTCAAAAAAACAGCAAGGAAAATTTAGGTTTCTCATATCAAATTGTCACATCGTTGGAGTCATGCACTAACCATGGTAGTCTAGCAAGATCTCAAAGAACAACCAAATATCCCAAACCATATTAGCTATAAATAACAATAATGATATCAGCTTGGGTCTCTTGTAGTTCACTGATGAACATGCTACATGTTAGACAACTGGATCAAGAACAGCAAACAACAGCAACATTTTTGTGGGAAAACATACCCACGACTCTTTTCTTTTATTGAATAAAAAACCACACCAAAAACTCTTAGACAATGACCCTATTTTATACTAATCCTAACCTTAATTACTAATGAAAACTCCACTCAAACACAGCTGGAATGACAGCCCATTCACAGCCAAAAACATAAACATTGTTACCTAAAATAAAGCTAATTAAAACTTACTAAATAAAACAAACCTATCTTTAGACTCTTCATGATTCTCCCCCTAAACTTTCACATATGACCACAATTAGGATTAACTTTCAACAATCACCCCCTTAATCCTAATGTGGTCTTCCTTCTCTAAAGTAGAGTCGGTTCATCATCTTCACAAACCAAGTTGGCCTCTTCGTGCTTCGGTTTTGACTTTGGACATTCATATGCAAAGTGTCCAAACTCTTCACATCGGTAGCATTGAACCCATGACTTGTCTCGTTCTCCCGTTGTCCCCCGTTGATCATTTCTTGAACTGGGTCGATTCTCACGACCCCTTCCTCTTCCCAAACTTCGGCTTCTACCACGACCTCTTCCATCCCGATTAACCCATCCACAACCTTGTTGATAATCACTACCATTTCTTGGTTTAGGATGTTCATCATTGCAAGTGAGCATCAATTTACTTTGCCTATCTTCAATTTCCTCTTGGGATTTTACCCTCTCCTCGTAAGCTTTAAGTCGACCCACTACTTCTTCAAATGCCATTTTCTCAATCTCGGAGTATTGCTCAATCGAAGCAACGATTGGCAAATATTTCTTTGGCATGGAATTCAGGAACTTTCGCACCACTATCTCATCATCAAGTGAAGACCCAAGACTTTTATACTTTGATTGTATCCCACTTATCTTACCTGCAAATTCATCAATAGTCTCTACCTCGGTCATCTTCATCGCTTCCAACTCACTTCTAAGCGTCTGCAAACGAGCCTTTTGAACCCTCTCGACTCCCACATATCTAACCCGTAATGCATCCCAAACATTCTTCGGATCCTTATGCTTTGACACTTGAAGCAACACATCCTCCGGTAGTGACTGAAATATCAACGCCTTAGCCATGTACTTTCTTCTGTCATCGATTTCTCTTCCTTTCACAGGTTCTATGGCCTCTCGCAGACCATGTGCACCTAAGATGGTCTCCATCATAATTGACCATGCAGTGTAGTTTGTTGTGGTCAGTTTTGGACATTGCAAAGTCACATTGCTTGGTTCTCGGTGGGGTACAACAACTGCTCCTGCACCTTCTGTCATCATTTTTTTTTTTGAACTACCTGAACACCTTTTTTTTCACAAAACAAAACTCTTTTCTGCACAAACAGTTCCTGCAGCAGTAGCAAAAGTCCTCTGATTCACAAACTTCTGCAGCAAATCAGCATAAACCAATCTGTTTCACACAGATACTGCAGCAAAACGTAGTCTGTTTCACACAGATCAGTTTCTCGTTTCTTCACAGAATCACCTGTTTTCCCACTTTGATCAATCACTGATTAGTTCTTCTCGAACCCGCTTTCACAGCAACCTTGGTTCAGTCCTTCACGGATTAAACATCTTCTCCACACTGGTATCACACCTTTGTAACATGTATCACACAGGTCTTCTTCTACTGCAGTTGCATCACACAACCTGTCTTCAGTCGATCTGTTACGGATCAGTCTTTGATTCACCCTGTTTTGATTGCTTCTCCCAAAACTCCAGCAGCAAAAACAGAAAAACAATCTGTTTTAGGTCACTTCTTCTCCCCAACAAGTGAATAGATCAGCCCAGATTTTGATCAATCCTTCACGGATTGATAGACTTCTTCAACACGGTATCGCACCACACCACCTGAGTCGCACAGGTTGTCCTAACAGCACCTCACAGTTCTTGATTAGGTCACAGCAGCCTTCACAGCCCTTCGTTCAGACCGTCACAGCCTTCACAATCGATCTATCACAGATCAGTTTCTTGTTTAAACCTGTCACAGGTTCTTCTAGTCTTTAACAGCACTTCGGTGGTTTTTCTTCACAAATCTGGATCGTAGCAGCCTTCTTAATTGCAGCTCTGATACCAATTGTTAGACAACTGGATCAAGAACAGCAAACAACAGCAGCATTTTTGTGGGAAAACACACCCACGACTCTTTTCTTTTTATTGAATAAAAAACCACACCAAAAACTCTTAGACAATGACCCTATTTTATACTAATCCTAACCTTAATTACTAATGAAAACTCCACTCAAACACAGCTGGAATGACAGCCCATTCACAGCCAAAAACATAAACATTGTTACCTAAAATAAAGCTAATTAAAACTTACTAAATAAAACAAACCTATCTTTAGACTCTTCATGATTCTCCCCCTAAACTTTCACATATGACCACAATTAGGATTAACTTTCAACACTACATACCTTTTTGGTAATCTTACTATGAACATTGAAGTAAGATTCCTCTTCCATGCTGTCCCGAAGAACCTCAAGAGAGC
Source organism: Flaveria sonorensis (assembly GCA_025506505.1). Lineage (NCBI taxonomy): Eukaryota > Viridiplantae > Streptophyta > Magnoliopsida > Asterales > Asteraceae > Flaveria > Flaveria sonorensis. The sequence continues at coordinate 26,032,154 of CM046440.1, read as the reverse complement.
AAATTCCGTTTTCCCCACAGCACCTTTGAGATTTTTCAGGCATGAGTTCAAGATTCTCTTTAGGGTCTCCTACTTTCTGCTTGATGCAGTTGCCCGCATCAGAATATGCAGCACCTGGAATGGAAGGCGAGATATTTATCTTAAACTGGTATACTTTCAAGAGTCAACTCTTGATTATCATGTAAAAATAGCAAGTACATGTCTCAATGATATTAGTTGATAAATAGAAGCCACTAGCAACAAATTAAGTCCACACCAGATATTATGCAACAACTAATATCTATACAATAACAATCAAACAAAAAAACATGCACAGCCAAATCCCACTCGCTGGTAGGGTCTAGGGAGTGAGATGAGGGCAAACCTTACCTCTATCTCATGGGATAAAGAGGCCGCTCCTAGAGAGACCCCAAGCTCATGCAAGCCTCTTTTTTTTAATGCAAGTGCACAAACCACAAGAAAAAACAAATATCATACCAAAATCTATTAGTCGCTAAAGATAAAGAAACATAAATTTATACAACAAACACCAATCTCTAAGACTAAAGTAGTCAAAACTGAGAGGCACCCCTAAGAGTAACCATAACCATACCCAGTACTTCTCGTCTATTTCAAAGCTACTGACGAGGTCTAGGGAGGGTGAGATGTAGGCAAACCTTACCCCTATAACAAAGGATAGAGAGACTGCTTCCAGCGAAACCCTCAGCTCCAATGAACACACTAGGTTATAATACACAATAAGAAGCTGACACAATACTAAACCTTGCAATCAATATACAATATATCATAACAATCACATACTGGCAATACATGAGGAAACACATAAACAAAGACACCTAATGATCAAGAATATACAAAAATCAATGGCGGACCATTATACAAATGTCAACAAAAAGCACAAGATGAACAACAATATATCTTGATCAAAAAGGAGCAAACAGTGATCAACAATATACAAGGATCTGGGCACTATATAAATGTCAACAAGAAGCACATGATAAACAATATACAATTATCGAAAGGAGGCAAACAATGATGCTAGCTAGTGACAATGAGCAATCGTCTAGAACTACTAAGCTTATGTTTGAAGGAGTTCACGACCTAATTCTGGGTGAGGACATTAGGAGGAGCACTGGTGAGTCTTCTAATTCCTTGTTGAGCACCGAAGGTAGAGGAAGGAAGAATGAACAAGGAGGTAACAGAGGCCAATATAAATCAAGACTGAGATGTAAGTAGTATGGTTATGGTTATGGTACTTTGATTTTGTCTAAAGAAAAACTTGCTGGCTCACCTTTTTTTTAGTTCAAATAATAATTACTATTATTGATATAATTGTGTTTACAACAATAGTAGTATTGGTAAATTTTAGAGTTCTAAAACATAATATGAAAGGGATATAAGTAATTAACTATTGATCATATGCAAAGTTTAGGGTGTTTTGGTTATCTTAATAAATTTGGGATTGAAAAAAGTTGGATATCTAAAATAAAGGAGCTGTCAACACATTAAATTAAAAAACCGAGCAAAAAGTAAACTGTTGAATATAACCACTATCAGGCATCAGCAAAAAATGTTAGCAAGACACCTCGATGCCAAAAACAAGTGATTAAATATGTCAGGTACCCCCAATCTAGAGAAAAAAACTCACCAGGAAACCCTATATATAAAATACCAGCAGAAGTACCAAAGATCAGTTTAGACATTGGTAATTTTGTATGTTGTTATCAACAAGAATAACTTCATTTGTTAATCAAAATAATTTACTGTGAGAACCAGCCACAACAACCCCCCTCCTTTATTTGTCTATACATGTAGATCCACCAGTGGTGTGGTTGCGGCGTAAAACAAGCGCAGTCCCAAACAAAGAGGTAAACCAAATACACACATATGGGCTTGTCTTCATTGAAAAAAGTGTATGTATAAAGCCTCATTGGTTCAAGTTTATTAAAAAACAGGACCAAAGAACTATTTTTGAAAATTCTAGAATAGAAAACCGGGTTTTAAGAACTTGGTCCAGACTGAGATCTGCACGTCCCTAATTGTAATAGCATTATTGTAGCATCATTTGTGAGCAGTGAACTAACAAGTTTATATGCATTAGTTACTCTGCAGACAGTGTTGCTTATCTCTTAATTAGACCTTTCTGTTCTAAGTGCATGTTCCGTTCTCTCTCCGCTTCATATTTGCGTTTCCATTCAGCAGCCTCAGCTTCAGCAGAAGCTTTACCTTCTGCTGCTCGTCTTAAAACCTTGCTCACAGCTTTTAAACAACGTATATGACAAGATGATCAGCATCCTATCCTATCCTGTAAACAAATTCTACATGAAAATGAAAGGAGCAACAAAATCATACTTCTCATGGCCTCTGAAAATTCGACAAGATGATCTTCAATCCCGTCAACAAGTGGTCGCTCAACCATTTCCTTTACTACTTTCTCCGAGTTTGCAGCCAAATCAATTATACTATTTTCATGTGCCAAACTATGTGTGTTCCCCTATTCAAAAAGCGCATAAAACCAACATCAACACAAGTGAATGGAAATGACAAGATATTAAGTAGGAAAAGCATTCTACAAAAGGATCAAGACAAAACTACCCCATTCATATAGCCCATTTCTAAGCTCAATATGAATTAAACAGTAATTGTGTATTGTATTGCAATCATTAATCAATAATACATCAGATATATATAGACTTGGTATTTACATAGCACACCCTCTAGTATATACTAAATGTCTAATTGTATTGTCTAATATTCCCCCGCAAGCTAAGGCCGGGTAACGACCTGTAGCTTGGATCGTAGTAATAGAAACCGTTGTGAGGGTAGTGCTTTGGTAAATATATCAGCAATTTGATCATGTGTGGAAATAACTGAACCGCAAGCTTCCCTTGAGCAACTTTTTCACGAACAAAGTGGAAATCAACTTCAACGTGCTTTGTTCTAGCACCGGATTAGCAGACAAGTAGGTGGCTCCCAAGTTGTCACACCACAGTGTTGGGGCGGTTTTAACAGGAACACATAGCTCACGCAAAAGAGTCTCGAGCCAAGTGAGTTCAGCAACAGTGTCTGCCAAGGCCTTGTATTCGGACTCTGTGGATGACCGAGATACAGTTTTCTGTTTCCGAGCAGCCCAAGAAATAAGATTGTTACCAAGGTAGATGGAAAACCCCCCGGTGGATCGATGGTCATCCGGGCACCCAGCCCAGTCTGCATCAGAGAAGGCAGTAATGGAGGCATCAGTGTAGGCATGGAGTAGGGAGCCTGAATCATGACGAAGTAACAGACCGTAATCAGATGTGCCCTGAAGATAACGTAGGATACGCTTAACAGCGGACCAGTGATTAACGATAGGAGAGTGCATAAACTGGCAAACTCTGTTAACTGCAAAAGTGAGATCAGGACGAGAAAGAGTGACATACTGTAAGGCGCCAACTACCTGTCGATATCGAACCGGGTTATCAAATGGGGAACTATCACCAAGAGTCAGATTTGTTGTAGTAGTCCTTGGTGAAGGGACTGATTTAGCTTGAGAAAGGCCAGCCCGGTTAAGTAAGTCCAGTATGTATTTCTTTTGAGACAGTAGTAGATCTTTGCCACGTTGAACAATTTCAATACCCAAAAAATAAGACAATTTCCCCAGACCTTGGATGGCAAAGGTGGTGCTCAGGCTGTTAACAACTCGATCAATCACAGCAGGGTTATTCCCGGTGAGGATAATGTCATCCACATAAACTAACATGTACAAAAGTGTGCCCCCGGCCGAGTAAATAAACAAAGAGGGATCTGTTTTGGATCCTATAAACCCGAGAGCAAGTAGAGCCGTGGACAGACGATGAAACCAAGCCCGAGGAGCCTGCTTAAGTCCATAGAGAGATTTATGTAAAAGGCACACATGGTCTGGTTTCTGTGGATCAATAAACCCTGGTGGTTGCTGTAGATAAACAGTTTCTTTGAGATCACCATGCAAGAAAGCATTTTGTACATCCAACTGTCGGAGAGGCCACCCATTCGCTGTAGCTAGGGACAGGACGACCCGAATAGTGGTAGCCTTGACAACCGGGCTACAAGTGTCATGATAATCAACACCCGGTTGTTGGCGAAAACCTTTTGCAACAAGACGCGCCTTATAGCGCGTGACAGCCCCTGATTGATCTCTTTTAATTTTGTAAACCCATTTGCAGTTCACAATATTTGTGTTTGGAGTACGCGGAACTAAAGACCACGTGCCATTTCGCACAAGAGCCGAGTATTCATCGGCCATAGCCTTCCTCCAGTGAGGATCTTTGTTAGCAATGGTAAACGACACAGGTTCTGAAACAGAAGAGGTGGTGGTGTAAGGGGTATATTGGAGGAGGGGGAACTGATTGGGTTGTTTGGTTGGGCTGGTAATGTAGGAGCGGATTGAGTATGAGAAAAGGGGTTGTGGGGTTCGGTTTGAGGCGTTTGTGGGCTGTTTGAATGGGCTGGTGGGGAATGAACTGATTGGGAATGGGAAGGTGTGGGATAGGAGGAGTAATATGGTGGGCTGGAGGTGGAGCAAGGGGGAGTAACAGATGGTGATGGCTGAAACGGGAAGAGTCGCTCGTTAAAACGAACATGACGGGTGATATAAATACGATCAGTTTGGGGGTCAAGGCACCGGTACCCGTGATGAGAGGTGTTGTAGCCTAGAAACACACAGGGGATGGATCGGAAATCCATTTTGTGGGAGTTGTAGGCTCGAAGATGGGGGTAGCATTGGCACCCAAAAACTCGAAGAAAGGAAAAATCAAGCTTATGATGAAAGATATGTTCAAAGGGAGATATATAAGTGTTAGAGCGGGATGGCATGCGATTGATAAGATAGACAGCAGTGCCAAATGCAAAATGCCAAAACTTTTATGGAACGTGAGACTGAGCAAGTAAGGTGAGCCCAGTTTCAACAACGTGTCGATGACGGCGTTCAACGACACCGTTCTGTTCACTTGTGTGCGGACAGGAGAGTCTGTGAATGATGCCATGTTGCAAAAAAAATGGTGAGAGTTTACGAAATTCGCCTCCCCAATCGGTTTGAACTGATTTGAGTTTTGTTTGAAATTGTCTTTCGGCCATTGTTATGAATTGGATGAAGGTTGTACACACATCATATTTAAGTTTTAAAGGGAAAACCACATGAATTTAGAGTAATGATCTACGCACAGTAAAAAATAACGATGACCATCAAATGAAGGAACAGGTGCAGGACCCCATACATCACAAACAACTAAATCCAAAACATGTGAACTTTGATAATCTGATAAAGACAATGATAGTTTGGAAGATTTTCCCACAAAACATGAATCACAAATGAAATTAGAATTTTTATCCAAAACAGGGAAACAATATTTAGAAAACATAGAACGTAAAAGTTGATGATGTGGATGACCAAGCCGTTGATGCCAAGTCTGGGGCGAAGCACGAGCGGTTGAGAAGGCAAATTTGGGAACATCCTGAATCTTGGGAAGACAGAATGAGTAGAGGCCATCATTGCTTGGACCCGTGAGGAGGGTAGTGTGTGAATGCTTGTCCTTCACAGAAAAGAAATTAGAGTGAAATTCAAAGAAAACGTTGTTGTCACGGCAGAATTTTTGAACAGAGAGTAAATTTCTTTTTTGATGGCAGGAACATGAAGAATATTTTTAAGTGAAAATGTTTTGTTTGGGGAATGAAAACGAGATGAACCAATGTGAAGAATAGGGAGAGCGTTACCATTACCAACATGAAGATTGTCCTCACCGAAGTACGGTTCAGAATACTCGAAGCTTGAGAGATCTGGAGTCACATGGTTGGTAGAACCGGTGTCCGGAAGCCATGATGAAGAAGCTTGTGAACGAGCATCAGCATAGTTAGCAGAAGGTGAACGCCCCCTCATGGTGGAAGGGTCTCGGTTGGGACACTGTGAGGGGATGTGACCAATTCCACATCGAGTACACGTGCCAAAAACCGTGGTTTGAGTAGATGCCCATGGAAACTGACTGCGATTGCCACCACTGGAGTTTTGGTTAGGAAAGGTGTTGTTGTTGCCACGTCCTCGTCTGTTGTTTCGACCACGACCCCGGTTAGTCCCGAAACGATTTGTGTAGAAGGCTTGGGGCTGTGGTGAGGAAGATTGAAGTGGTTGAATTTGTAGACCAAGTTGGTTAACCATCTGTTGCAATGCTTGAATAGTGGGGCTGTTAAGTGAGCCGAGAGGGTTAACAGATGGATTAGATGGTTGTGAGGTAGGGTGTGTTGCAGCCGTGAAGGCTTGGGTTGGTGTGACAGCAGGCAAAGACTTACGAATCATGAAATCATGGTCCGAAAGTAGGGCATGAAGTTCGTTGAAAGCTGTAGGAAACTGGCGACTTAGGTTGTTTCTATCTGCATTCCATCTATAATATCAACATTAATTTTTTTTATGGCATTCCGATCAATAGATTGGATTTGGTCCATCAATCAAGCTTTGTCAACTCCATCTTATGGAATTCCAACCCCATTACAGTGGGTTCAGCTTTCATCTAAGGCCTTTCTCAGTACTAAAGTCGATTCGAGGTTCTCAAGTTCCTATCTCAGTTGTTCAAATTCAAGTGTCCTTGTTTAAGCATGTAAGTGGAAACTTCAAAATTTCAATCATCATCTTCATCCCTCAAGTTAATGGCAAATCATCCTTATAACATGTTCCATATATCAAGCACCCATCACATCACAGTCCAGTGCAAGAAACACTTAGAATACGAATTGATAAAATATAATTTTGCAACCCACACAAAATAAACATCCGTGATCAAACCCAATTTTTCAGAAAGTTATGAGAACCCTAATTAGAAATTAGCTAAATATTAATCAGAAGATTTAGAGTCATCAAATTTAACACAAAAGCTTGAGGATAGAGAGAGAAGAAGCGTACTTTAGAGTTAGGGTTCATGGCTGTTTGATCTGGAGAGGGTTGCGACCGAAGGTGATATGTGTGGGAGATTCGAAACAGAATTGGGGAGAATTAAGTAATCAACTTCTTTCTTTAAGTTTGTTTGGGCACGTGGCTAGTTGAGCAGGTGGCTCCAAATGTTGTTTGGCCGTTTTTGGTTTTCTTTCATTTTGCTAGTATTCTAAGAGCATATTACTCGATTATTATTATTAATTATTAGTGTAAATTACACTTTTCGTCCTTTAGGTTTATAACAAATTTCAGGTTTCGTCTTTAAACCACCGCTCCTCCAACGCCCCTCCACCGCCATCGACCACTACCACGCGCACTGCCACTCCTCCGCCATGTTGAATCGGAGTGATTATGGAGTGGAAGAGGAAGTCAACGATAGAGATAACATCTACAAAAACCACCACATCATAGGAGTTGAGATCTACAAAAACCACCGCTTCAAAGGCTGTTACCCACAAGTGTTGGTCGTCGGAGTTACAGGGTGTCGTCGGGAAGAAGAAGAAGATGGTAGGTGGTTGAATCAGTGTCGATGGTTGTTTTATGATGACAACTGGTGGTTGTATGATGAAAGAGATGTGCAGATCGTTAAAGGGTACTTAAGCTTGCACTTAGTTAACACACTTAGGAGGATCTTAAGATCACTTAACAATTCAAATATGGAACTGTGAACTTTTACTGAAGATACAAGACAAACACAAGTAAAAACAAGAACAAGAACATAAGATAAATTTTCAAGGAAGTTGTATATTGCTTCTCTAGTTCTATTACAAGTGTTGTACAAGTATATTTTTGAATACAAGAACCGGAGACTACTTATACTACATCCTACAACCGTCAATATGCAGAAAGACAGTTGGAAGTGACTAATCTAGACAACAAGATCAGCCTAAAGTCAAAAGGCAGATTGCCTTTTGACTAGTGACTATGACATGTCATAGCTCACTGACTTTCCTATTACAAAAAGCCAAGAAGGAACAAAAACAGAAACTTGCAGGCGAAGACCTTATCTACTTTATCATAAAGTATGGAAGTTTCACCAACTAGTGATAGCAGGTGAACTACCAGAGCATGCAGCGGAAAGTAGGTTGCTTTATGATAAAGTTGATGGAAAAGGTTTTTTTCTCTCTCTTCAGAAGAAAATCAGTCTTGTCTTTAAACAGCTTCGAAAGACTTTGTCTTGAGAGCTTCGGAAGACTTCATCTTTTACTTTCGGAAGAGTTGCGTCTTTGGCTTCGGAAGACTTTACACTTAGAGTATTTTCTAAGTTAAGTGTAAAGCTTCCGTAACAGTTTCTTCTAAACTTTGGCTTCTGAAGATTTTACACTTAGCATTTTTCTTGAGTGTGTAAAACTTCCGAAACTAGTTCTTCTTTGTTTCAAAATGCATGTTGGAAGACTTGGTTGTTTTGGTATCTTTTGGTTGCATCAGCCTCTTAACTTCAGAGGTTCCTACAAACTCCCCCTAGGCTGATGCTACTAAAACAGAGAGGTTCTTCAGACTAGGATAGTCCATATGAGGATCTTCAGAATTCCTTTCTTCATCAGCAGATCTGGATTCTTCAGGATCTTCAGGATCTTCAGACTCATGAAGTACCTTCTCATGTCATAAAGATCATGCAGAGGGAGTTCAAGCATGTCACTTGTGAAATAGACATGTTGTTCTCCCTGATCTCTAGTGACACACCATCTGTCTGGATCTTTAGCAAATGTCCAGGACAGAATTTGTCTTCCAACAGAGAGAGGCTCTATTATGATAGGAGTTGGTTGAGAGTTTTCTTCATGCACTTCCTCAGGATGTTCTGACTCATCGTGAGGTTGGGAGGATGATGTATTTCTTCTTTTCTTCTTTGAAGATGATCTTCTTTTGGCCATCCTCTTTTTCCTCCCTGATGATTTTAACTGAGAGGGTTGGTCTTCAGTACCAAGTTCTTCAGTGGATTCCCTCTCAGTTGGGATCTCCTCTCTCCCAGTTTCAGAAGGAGAGGGAGGAGAACCCTGCTTTGGGTTAGAAGATGAAGTTGGCTGTTGTGCAGCTTCAGGTACATGTGGTGTTGTCTCTGTAGGTTTAACCTTTACCTCAACTTCAGGTTGAGCTTGACTTGATGATGAATGAAGGTCCACAAGCTCTCCCCTTTTTATCTTCTGCTTGATCACCCTTATGTGCTCATCCATTGTGGATAGAGACATGGGACCAAACCTCCTTCCAGAGAACCCATACAGCTTCAAGAAGCTCATCATCCTCTGCCTATCTGCAAACTTTTTCTGACTTTTCTGGATGATGGCTCTTGTTTTTGCAATTCTTCCCTTTGCCTCTTCCTTGCAGCTTGCCTTTCCTTTTTGGCTTGTTCTTCCAGCTGCTTATTGTATTCAAATAATATATAATCATAAGGCAAGGGAAGGAGTGCAAGTGCCTGATAGATACCTGTGGCACTCAGGTAGTTGATCATTTTTAATTTTTCTTTTTCATCAACTACCTGAGGTTGTTCAGCAGCCACAGTCTTTGACTCAGGACTTTCTTGAACTGGGGAGAGGACATGAATGTTCTTGTAAAACCTTTTTCTCCTCATTTCTTCCTTGTGTTTGAGGGTCATGGCTGCATCCTCTACTTCCTTCCTCTCATTTGACAATTCAATGTCAGCCAGTTCATTTAAGTCCTCTAAGGGGAGAGAGATGAGTTCATCTATGTTAAAGTTCCTGGTCCCCAGATAGTTGAGCCTGGCTGCCCTTAATTCATCTTCTTGAGTGTTTGGTACAGGGGCAGCCAGAATTACAGCTTGCATGAATCCTGGGGAACCACTTGAACTCTCTCCCCTCAGCTTCCTCTTCCTCTCTCTCTTTTCTTCTTCAATCTCTTTAAGAGTCATCTTCCTTTTGCCTTTGTCAATTGCAAATCTTGATGACTCAGCCTGAGGAGAGCTTTGGCCTTTATTGCTTGATTCAACAGTCAAGCTCCGCCCAGAGAGAGGTTATGAAGCACCATCACCAGCTGGTGCCTCACTGAGGGTATGGGGTGCTGGAGGAGATCTTGTCTCAAGGTTCACAGTCTCAGCCTCTGGGCCGTCAGTCAAGGCTTTCCCTTCAAAGCTAATCTTGGGGTCTACCTCAACATCCAGTTGACCAAAGGCTTTAACTGCTAGCCTCTGTCTATATGATGCGGTTCTCCTTTTGAATTCTGCCAGCACCCAGTCTTGAAGTTGATTGGCTAATCTGACAGCTTGTCTGTTATTGTTTGGGTTGACAAGTGCTAGATCTACCAGATTTATACCCTCATAGAAACTCAAGGTGGAGATGTTGAGAATTTCTTGTTGACCCTGAGCTCTAGAGATAACAAGAGCTTTCCTATCACTATCATACCCCCAACCCCAGATTGGGTTCTCAGATGGGGCAGACATTGCTCTTGGTACTCCCTCCTCAAACAGTTGTTGAATGAGTAGTTCCAGATCACTGTTTAGAGAAGGTTGCTGAGTATGGACAACTGCAAGATAGGATGGTGAGTCTTGTATGTCCATACTTGAGGAAGAACTCCCAGGTTCTATGGCTGTCAGAACTTCCTCCCCCTTTTTGGTAGCATCACCCTTATGCATAGGTGAGCTGGGGAAGTGATCCATAACATCCACAGGTTCTTGTGGACCTGGATGAGTTTGTCCTATGGGTCTCTCAACTAACTGGCCCTTGAGATCGGTGATCTCAAGTTGCTGGTCATGGACCCTCCTTTGCAAGATAGTCACCTGTGATTCAAGGTGAACTGTCTTTTAAACCAGTTGGGTGCAGATGTCTTCGAGTTGGTGCACCCTGAGTTTCAGACTCCCCTCATCTTCAGTTGACGAATCATTGTAGGATGAAGGAGGTGAACCTAGGTCTGCTCCTTTACCACCAGCATGGGGTTCTTGGCTGCTGGATTTCCCCTGCCCCATGACAACGTTAAGAGGCTGGGTTGCCGTGGTTGAGGTCTTAAAGATGTAATCACTGGCAACAGTGAGAGCCTCTTCCACATGGGTCTCCTGGACAATCATAGGAAGATCCACCTCAGTTTGGGGTGTCTGATGTGGGCTAGACATGGGTGAAGCAGGAGTACTCATCTCCCCTTAAGTGTGGGTAAAGAGGAGAGATTCATGGTACTCACTGAATCCCAAATCTTCATTGAGTAGAAGTCAAGCCTGGGTATGGGGCAGTTGAGATCAAGAGGTTGGGGATGGTAGCTTTCCCCTGAAGGTTGATCACTAGAGTGTTGAGACTCAGAGTGATGGCTTAAGGCTGTTTGTGGAGTTGTGAGCTCATCAGGCTGAGCATGAGGAACCTCAGCACTGATCTTTTGAAAGATGGGAGTGGTCTGCTCCTCAGGGGAAGTGGGAGCTCGAGATTCCACTTCGTCCTGTATGGGTTGTGATATGGGGGCCTGCACATGTTCAATAGCAAGTGTAGGGGTTCGCTTGGATTTCCTTTGGTAGGTGATTTTGATAGTAGGTTGTATTTGAGGTAGGTGAGAAGTAGAGGGTGTTGGTTCATCACTAGCTAGGGTTGCTAGGATATCACCCTGAGCAATGAGCTCAAACATTTTCGGGACAAGGGCTGTTTCTACCCCTGAAAACCCAACAGTTGGCTTTTTCAATATCTTGAAAATGCCAGGCCTCATGTGTGCAAGTTTAAGAACATTACCTGTTCCCCTCAACTGTGGTCCCAATTCACAGTTGAGAATGTGTTGAACATACCAGGGGAACATGTAATATACTAAGGAATCCAAATTTGCTAGTAAATTTGTAAATACAAACTGAGAGTACCTGAATTTGACCCCTTGAACCATCCCATGGACAATGAAGGAGAGGTCTTCTGGAATTTGGTCCCATCCTCTATGTTTGTTGGATAAGCTGTGGATGACGACATGGAGGAGGTATTTCCATTGGAATGAGACCTTCCCCTTCCTGAAGGTCTTGACTGAAAAGTCACCTTCATATCTCATCTGCTCAAAGGATTGGTTGACAGCAGCTTTTGGGAAAGACAGTTCACCTGCTTCATCATCCAGCTGTTGATGGGTGTTGATGATGGCTGGAGTGATGAAAACCGTCCTCCCCTGTACTGCGGCAGACAGTGCCTTCTCCCCATCCATGGTGACCTCTTGACAGGTCTGCCAGAACTCAAGCAACTGATCCTCATAGAGAGGAGGATCGATTGTAAGGGAGGTGAAGTAATGAGACAAAGAAAGATACCTACAAACGTCTGAGAAGCTTGGATCCTTCTCAGAATTTAACAAGGCAACTTGATTATGCTGCCTGTGTAGGTGCATGGTGAAATCCGGGTCGTTACGACGATCAAGATTGGCCATTTAAAGAAGCTTTGTAGTGAAGGAAGGAAGAAGAAGATGAAATTTGGGGGTAATTTTAGGTTAAGGAACAATGAGAGAAGTGAGATGAAATAGAACCGTTTGGAAAGATATACTCTGGATTTGAGACTAAGTTATGACAAAAAGATAAACTTTGAAATCCGTAAGTGGGTCCTACTTCTGAAAAAGGCGCCCAAAAAGTTAGTTTTCTTGGAAGTAGTAAAAGCTTCCGAAGGCAATTTTGGTTTCGGAAGCTTTGCAATCAAAGCTTCCGAAGGCAATTTTGCTTCGGAAGATATTTCAAAGAGTTTTGAAAAATTCTGGCTTCGAAAGAAATAAATGAGTCTTCCGAGACTAAATTGCTTTCGGAAGAAATTTGTTCCTAAAATGCATTTAAGTACTTATACCAAAATTTAATCTTTGGAAGATACTTCAAGAATTTCTTCCGAAGGTAAATCTCAGATAAGTTGTTTAAACGATTTAGACATAAATTTCTTCCGAAGGTAAATCATTCTAAGAGATATCATTTTAAAAGTTCGTTTTTCTTCCAAAGAGAACTGGGCTTATGAAGTGATCATATAGACAACCTAGGACACATAATTTTAAGAAATAATGTTGATTGAGTTATTAAGAAAAACCTATTCAAAGTTAATCATCCCAATATCTGATACAAGATATTTAAACCTCTGTTCATCTAAAGCTTTTATGAACAGATCAACATATTGTTCATTTGTGTTAACTTTGATTAGTTTTATCAATCCCTTTTCAAAATTATCCCTAATCAGATGATACCTGATGTTGATGTGTTTGGTCCTTGAGTGCTGCACAGGATTCTCTGTAATATAGATGGCACTGTTGTTGTCTAGTGGATGCTCTTTGAAATTGACAGTCAGATTCTGAATCCAAAGCACTGGCACAGCAGCAGCAGCAATGTATTCAGCTTCAGCAGTTGATGCAGACTCACAGGATTGCTTCTTGCATTGCCAAGAGACTATCCTTCCACCCAGGAACTGACACCCCTCAGATGTGGACTTTGCAGTCATGTTGCAGCCACCATAATCACTATCTGTATAAGCGTAAAAATTAAAGTCTGAATTCTTTGGATACCAAAGGCCTAGATTTGGAGCACCTTTGAGATATCTAGGAATCCTTTTGACAGTGATTAGGTGTGACATGTAACACCTGCGAAATTTTCATATTGTTTTTGTCAATTAAATAATCATGGTTATATTTCAAGCGTGACTTCATGACTAAGTTTAGATAAAACTTAATGTCTAAGCCTTGAGATACGACTTAATAATTAAGCTACGGATAAAACTTAACAATTAAGTATTGGATAAAACTTAATGCCTAAGTTTTAGATAAAATTAGAATGAAACTGAACGACTAAGTTTTGGATAAAGCTTAATAGCTAAGACTTGGATAAAATATAAAACTTAATAGCTAAGTTTTGAATAAAATATAAAACTTAATTGTTAAGTTTTGAACTTAATAGTTAAGTTTGGATAAAACTTAATAAGTAAGAAATACTTAATGAGTAAGAAATATCCATGTAAAAATAGATGCCTCTTGCTTCATTTCATTTCATAACCTTTTGATCGTCTTCCCTACTTTCGCACACGAAACTCTCTACTATCTTTTAAACACCATAAAGATAACCCGAGATTAGAAAGCCGGTGTATATGCTCTAGACAACAAGTATAGAAGTTCTGTTTTAATCAAGGTGTTAGAGGTTTGTGACTTAATCCTTAAGTTACTTTGAGGTTCAAAAACAAAAGCTTATCAAGTTTAGAGGCTCTGTTCAAATTACCAGGTGAATATGTTTAATACTTTCAAAACATTCAAATGATTTTATTTTACGAAAATGGCATTAGTACGTTAACCATGTTAATGCATAGAGGTATTTTGCTAAAACATTTAGACCAGAAGTATATGTATGTTTGATCAAATTATATCCTGGGGATGGGTGAAAATCCCTTACCGGGGCTGGTTCAGACTCAATGCAGATCTGGAGAATCCCGTAGTAAGACTGCCTGAGCACCAATACCAGTATATATGGAGGGGGGACTTCCGGTTGAAATAGACTGCTAAATGTATGGTTTACCATTAATTTATGATTAACTGTTTATAGTTATTCATGCCGAAATATTTTTGTGTCAAATTAAATGTATTCACCAGCTTTTCGCTGATGTATTATTTTCAAACATTTTCAGGTAAACATGATTAAATATGTTTAGTCAGGTGTTAGTGCTGGATGGACTATGAATCCTAGGCATGAAAACCCTGTGATGAATGTAGTAGCAAGAATAGTGCCGGAAGGACTAAAGTTTCCTAGGCATAGACTTTGTGGCATGTTTTGAATATCTGTCAGTAGACAGAAAAATTTGTAAACATTGCGTTGAACAATGTTATGTAAAATTTTTGGGTATTTAATCCCCAACGAATATATGAAAGTTTGTTTTTATAAATCATCAGATAAATTGTGAAATGATTTTCCGCTGCGTAAATGTCTTTCAAGACATGTAAATAAAAAGTGAATAATAACGCGTACCAATCGGTCGCACTCCCGGGGTGCCCTGAAGCCGGGGTGTGACAGGTTGGTATCAGAGCCACAGGTTTTAGCGAATTAGATACTTGCCTTATTATCTAGGCTTTAACCAATATTAGAAATATTTTCTACTAAGAAAAAGTAGCTAGATGCCTTGTTATACTGACATAATAAACGAACCCTTATTTGTCGTAAACGATGAAGATACCTATCGAAGTATCCAGTAATACTATTAACGAAAATTTTGAATCTTAATATTAAGATACTCCCTCTTATTCTCGTTGTACAATGTCAAAAAACAATGAAAGTAGACCCGCGGTGTATACTAGAGGGAATCGTAAGATAATTAACGAAGATGAAGGTCGCGATTGCTGAGGGAATTAAGGACGCGATTCCTACCATAACCTCAGCATTGAAAGAGAAAGAACCTCCCAGCCAAACTAAAGAAGTTTCAAGATCTAGAAAGAAAGATGATGATCGTTATAGCTCGAGTGGCGAAAATTCCGAAGATGAAACGCCTAAGAAAAGGAAGAAACAGGATGGATGTTCATATCGAACATTTCAAGCGTGTAAACCTACTGAGTTTTCAGGCAACGAAGGAGCAATTGTAGCCATCCAATGGATGGAAAAGATCGAAGCAGTCTTAGCCATTAGCAAGTGTGCTAATGAGGACATTGTTCTGTTCGCCTCACATTCTTTCAAGGATGAGGCATTGGAATGGTGGAACTCTGTAATTCAGTCGAAAGGACGAGATAAGACTTATGCAATGACTTGGGATGAATTTCGTGCATTGGTAACTCGAATGTTCTGCCCAATGAACGAAAAGGAGAAAATCACCAATTAATTTCTGAATCTTCGAATGGTTGGTTCAGATAACAAGGGTATAATACCAAATTCTTTGCATATGCCCGACTGGTTCCATATCTTGTGACACCTGAATTCAACATGATAAGTCGCTATATTTGGGGACTGGTCAATGAAATTCGTGATATGGTGAAGGCGGTCATGCCACAGACAATAGAGTCTGCGGTAGAGTTAGCTGGGCTTTTGATAGATGGAATGGTTAGAACCCAGGAAGAGAATAAGAAGAAAGAGGTGGCCCATAAACCGAATATAGAGACAAAGAAATTTGATAAAGGGCCCGAAAAGAAAGAAGATTCATACTCTCTCCCCAGGTGCAAAACGTGTGGGAAGAGACACACAGGAAGATATAGATCCACTCTATTCTGCAACTACTGCAAGACTTCAGGACATACTTCTGAGGCTTGCTACAGGAAAAGGGTGATAACTTGCTTCAACTGCAATGAACAAGGGCACTGCAAGTCTGAATGCCCAAAGCTTAATAAAGAAGCCGGTGCTGGATCTGGAACCAAGACAGATCCTAGTGTGAAGAAGACGGCACGGGCATTTGTGATGAATGCTCGTGAGGCTGCTAACTTGCCGGACGTCAGTACACATCTTATCAATAACTTTTATGCTAGAATTTTATTAGATTCTGGTGCATACCAAAGCTTCATAGACTATAAGTTCTGTAGTTTGATATATGAACCTCTAGTAAAGTTAGACAAATCCTATGAAGTTGAAACCGTAAACGGAGATCTAGTTAAAATCTCAGAATCCTTAGATAACAGTAGGATTACTCTTTCTAATCATGTTATCCCTGTGAAACTTTATCCTATGACATTAGCGGGATTTGACGAGGTACTTGGTATGGACTGGTTGGCCTCGAACCAAGCTCATATCATTTGTAATCAAAAGCTTATTAAACTTTATGCGCCTACCGGAGAAGAGATTATTATCAAGGGTGACAAACCAACAAATCATGTTGGAATAATCTCAATGTTAAAAGCAACCAAATGCTTAAGGAAAGGATGTCTAGCATATCTGATCACTGTATCAGATGACAAAACGAAGAAAAAGATTAAAGACGTGCCAGTTGTAGCCGAATTTACCGACGTCTTTCCTGATGAATTGCCAGGGATTCCACCTGATCGAGAAGTTGAATTTAGAATTGATTTGGTACTGGGTACATCACCAATAGCTAAAGCCCCGTACATATTAGCTCCAACTGAAATGAAAGAATTAAAGCAACAATTAGATGAACTGTTAGAGAAGGGATTTATCCGACCGAGTTCTTCGCCTTGGGGAGCTCCAATTCTATTTGTAAAGAAGAAGGATGGATCAATACGTATGTGTATTTATTATCGTGAGCTGAACAAGGTAACCATCAAAAATCAGTATCCACTTCCTCGAATCGATGATCTATTTGATCAACTTCAGGGAGCGTGTTACTTTTCTAAAATTGATCTAAGATCAGGTTATCACCAGTTCAAAGTTCAAGAAGAAGATATTCCTAAAACTGCATTCCGAACTAGATACGGACATTATGAGTTCATAGTTATGCCCTTTGGACTCACTAATGCCCCTACAGCTTTTATGGATATGATGAATCGGATTTGTAAACCCTATTTAGATAAGTTCGTAATCGTGTTCATAGATGATATTCTTATTTATTCCAAAACTCAAGATGAACTCGCGAACCATCTTAAAATACTACTTGAAGTACTGAGAAACAAGAGATTGTACGCTAAATTCTCGAAATGTGAATTTTGGCTTACGGAAGTACAATTTCTTGGCCACGTTATCAACGCTAAAGACATTCAAGTAGATCCTTCCAAGATTTAGGCTATTTCTAAATGGGAAACCCCTGCATCCCCATCTGAAGTTCGTAGTTTTCTTGGATTGGCCAGATACTACCGTCGATTCATTCAAAACTTTTCTCGAATCGCTGCCCCTCTTACATCTTTAACTCGAAAATCCGCAAAATACGAATGGGGACCAAAACAGGATGAAGCATTCAAGAATCTTAAAGAAAAGTTAACAAATGCACCCATCCTGACTTTACCATATGGTACTAAAGTTTTTATCATTTATTGTGATGCTTCACACATTGGTCTTGGATGTGTGTTAATGCAAAGAAATAAAGTTATCGCATATGCATCACGCCAACTAAAAACACACGAGAAGAATTATACGACTCACGATTTGGAGTTGGGCGCCATAATCTTTGCGCTAAAGATATGGAGACACTATCTTTATGGAGTTAAATTTACTATCTACACTGACCATAAGAGTTTAAAATATATCTTTGGTCAGACGGAACTAAACATGAGACAGAGAAGATGGATGGAAATCCTAAGCGATTATGACTGTGAAATCTGTTATCATGAAGGTAAAGCCAATGTTGTGGCTGATGCCTTGAGTAGAAAAGAAAAAGAAAAGCCAAAAAGGGTTCGTGCTTTAAGGCTTGATCTTCAGATTGACTTACTTAGTCAATTGAAGCATACACAGAAAATTGCTCTACAAGAGATAGAAAAAGAAGAAGGAATGAATGGAATGCTTGATCAGTTGGTCAAAGGAGATGATGAACTAATCAGATTAAATAAGAGAATCTGGGTGCCGATTGCTGGTAATCTTAGAGAAAGAATACTTGAAGAAGCTCATAAGTCTAGATATACAATGCACCCAGAGAGCGATAAAATGTATAAGAATCTGAAAACTAACTACTGGCGGATAGGTATGAAAAAGAGCATTGCATTGTATGTTGCAAAATGTCTTACATGCTCTCAAGTTAAGGCAGAACACCAGAAACCTTCAGGTCTACTGCAACAACTTGAACTACCTGTCTAGAAATAGGAAATGATAATCATGGATTTTATTACTAAACTTCCTCGAACAAGTCGTGGGAATGATACTATCTGGGTTATCATTGATCGACTAACTAAGTCCGCCCATTTCATACCAATGAAAGAAACATTTAGCATGGATAAGTTAGCACAATTGTACGTCAATGAAATAGTGACTTTACATGGTATGCCATTATCCATCGTGTTAGATAGAGATAGTCATTTTACGTCTCGATTCTGGCAAAGCTCTCAAAAAGCGTTAGGAACCCGATTAAATCTAAACACTGCTTATCATCTGCAAACGGATAGGCAAAGTGAAAGAATGATCCAAATGCTAGAAGATATGCTTCGAGCATGTGTGATAGACTTTGGAGGCAGTTGGGATAATCATCTAGCTCTAATGGAATTCTCCTATAACAATAGCTATCACTCAAGCATCCAAGCAACACCATTTGAAGCCTTATACGGCAAAAAATGTAGAAAACCTGTGTGCTGGTCTGAAGTCGGAGAGAATCAAGTGTCTGGACCTGAAATAGTCCAAGAGACAATTGATAAAGAAATACAGATCAGAGAAAGATTGAAGACAGCTCGCGATCGTCAGAAGAGTTATACCGACAAAAGACGTAAGCCACTAGAGTTTAACGTCGGTGACAAGGTGTTACTAAAGGTGTCACCATGGAAAGGCATTGTACAATTCGAAAAGAAGGGAAAGTTAAGTCCTCGATTTGTTGGACCCTTTAAAATCTTAAAACGAATCAGACCAGTAGGCTGTCAACTAGAATTGCCAAATGAGATGAATGGGGTACACAATGTATTTCATGTGTCAAACTTACGTAAATGTTTGGCTGATGAATCGCTAGCAATGCCATTACAAGATGTAGAGGTTAACGAAAAGTTGAAATTTATCGAACGACCTCTTCAAATCGAAGACCGTCAAGAAAAACATTTAAAGAGAAGGAAGCTAGTATTGGTAAAGGTAAAATGGAACTCTAGACGAGGTCCTGAATATACGTGGGAATTAGAGTCGGAAATGAAAAAGAAATATTCACAATTATTCCAATAAATCTCGAGGATGAGATTTAAATAAAGGTGGGGAGAATGTAACACCTGCGAAATTTTCATATTATTTTTGTCAATTAAATAATCATGGTTATATTTCAAGCGTGACTTCATGACTAAGTTTTAGATAAAACTTAATGTCTAAGCCTTGAGATACGACTTAATAATTAAGCTATGGATAAAACTTAAAATTTAAGTATTGGATAAAACTTAATGCCTAAGTTTTAGATAAGATTAGAATGAAACTTAACGGCTAAGTTTTGGATAAAGCTTAATAGCTAAGACTTGGATAAAATATAAAACTTAATGGCTAAGTTTTGAATAAAATATAAAACTTAATTGTTATGTTTTGAACTTAATAGTTAAGTTTGGATAAAACTTAATAAGTAAGAAATACTTAATGAGTAAGAAATATCCATGTATAAATAGATGCCTCTTGCTTCATTTCATTTCATAATCTTTTGATCGTCTTCCCTACTTTCACACACGAAACTCTCTACTACCTTTTAAACACCATAAAGATAACCCTAGATTAGGAAACCGGTGTATATGCTCTAGACAACAAGTATGGAAGTTCTGTTTTAATCAAGGTGTTAGAGGCTCGTTACTTAATCCTTAAGTTACTTTGAGGTTCAGAAACAAAAGCTTATCAAGTTTAAAGGCTCTGTTTAATTTACCAGGTGAATATGGTTAATCCTTTCAAAACATTCAAATGATTTTATTTTGCGAAAATGGCATTAGTACATTAACCATGTTAATGCATAGTGGTATTCTTATAAAACATTTAGACCAGAAGTATATGTATGTTTGATCAAATTATATCCTGGGGATGGGTGAAAATCCCATACCGAGGCTGGTTCAGACTCAGTACAGATTCGGAGAGTCCCGAAGTAAGACTGCCTGAGCACCAATACCAGCATATATGGAGGGGGGACTTCCGGTTGAAATAGACTGCTAAATGTGTGGTTAACCGTTAATTTATGATTAACTGTTTATCGTTATTCATGTCGAAATATTTTTGTGTCAAATTAAATGTATTCACCAACTTTTCGCTATTGTATTATTTTCAAACATTTTCAGGTAAACATGATAAAATATGTTTAGTCAGGTTTTAGTGCTGGATGGACTATGAATCCTAGGCATGGAAACCCTGTGATGAATATAGTAGCAAGAATAGTGCCGGAAGGACTAAAGTTTCCTAGGCATAGACTTTGTGGTAAGTTTTGAATATCTGTCAGTAGACAGAAAATTTTGTAAACATTGCATTGAACAATGTTATGTAAAATTTTTGGGTATTTAATCCCCAACGAATATATGAAAGTTTGTTTTTATAAATCATCAGATAAATTATGAAATGATTTTCCGCTGCGTAAACGTCTTTCAAGACATGCAAATAAAAAGTGAATAATAATGCGTACCAATCGGTCGCACTCGCAGGGTGCCCTGAAGCCGGGGTGTGACATGACATCTTGGGGTTGGCTTGATATCTTGCACATATGCATGTGGCAAACATGATATCAGGCCTGCTAGTAGTAAGATACATATGTGACCCAATCATAGCCCTGTAAAGATGTTCATCAACACACTCCCTCTTAAGATCAGGACCAAGGGAGTGGTTTCTGGCTATGGGTGTCTTTGCAACCTTACAGTCAGTCATCTTGAATCTTGTAAGTATGTCTTGTACATACTTTGACTGACTGATGAAGATGCCATCTTCAACCTGCTTCACTTGAATTCCTAGAAAGAAATTGAGTTCCCCCATGGCACTCATTTCAAATCTATTCTTCATCAGCATCTTAAAGTCTTTGCAGAGCTTTGGATTAGTTAAACCAAAGATGATGTCATCTACATATATCTGAACTAGCAATGTGTCATTTCTTGTTTCTTTGATGAAGAGAGTCCTATCAATAGTACCTCTTTTTATCCATGTAGACAGAGATATGTTGATAGTGTCTCATACCACTTTCTTAGAGCTTGATGCAGTCCATAAAGGGCTTTATCAAGCTTGCAGACATAATCACAATGATCTGGGTCTACAAAGCCAGGTGGTTGTTTAATATAAACTTCTTCATCAATCACTCCATAGAGAAAGGCACACTTCACATCAAGCTGGTAGACCTTGAAATTCTTGGATTCAGCATAAGCCAAAAATATTCTTACAGCTTCAAGTCTTGTAACTGGAGCAAAGACATCAGTGTAATTAATCCCTTCTTCTTGTGTGTATCCTTGGACAACCAGTCTAGCCTTGTTCTTGATGATAATTCCTCCATCATTCTTCTTGTTCCTGAATACCCATTTGGTACCTATGACAGACTTCCCTTGAGGAAGAGGGCATAAGTTCCAAACCTTCTGTCTTTTGATTTGAAGCAACTCTTCTTGCATTGCTTCAATCCAGCTTCCATCCTTTAAAGCCTCATCAACCTTCTTTGGCTCTATCTGGGATAAGAAACAAGAATGTAGACAAACATGGCTGTCATGAGCTTGTCCTTTTGTTCTTACCCCTGAGTCAACATTTCCAGTGATGCTTGTGGTGGGATGTGACTTGTGGATCTGAAGTTGAGGGATCATAGTAAGTTGGTTAGAAAGATCTAAATTTGAGAAATTCTGATCTAGCAATAAGGTGTCTCCCACCACATCAGCACACTTATCAAGAGAACCTTGATCCAATAAGTGTGTGACATCATTCATGTTGTCTTCAATGGAGTGGTTATCAGCATCAAGAAATTCTTGATCACTGTCACCACCTCCAGTTCCTCCTCCTGCATTTGGAGTTCCTTCTCCTAAATTCTAAGCCTCTGAGCTGGAATTTGAAGGCAATTCATTTGAATCAACAGTATTTGTCATGCTAGTGCTAATGGGAGCTTCAATTGCAGGGTTAGTCACCACTGGAGCTGAAGTAGTCTTCTTGTTTGGTCTTCTCAGCTCAAATCTTGGATCAGGATCTTCTGTTGACCTGCTATCTGTAGATCCTAAAACATTTTCACAAGATTTGTTAAAAAAGTTGGTAACTAAGTCAAAATCAAACAGCCAATCCGGACCAGAAACTTTCACACAGGGTGTGTGTTCATTGAAAGTCATATTGGCTGACTCTTCAATGATCCTAGTTCTGAGATTGTTACTCTATAACCCTTAGCTTGAGAAGAGTATCCAACAAAGTGTCCATCATCTGATTTCTCAGGAAACTTGGCTATTTGATCTTTGGTATTCAAGATGGTGCAAGGACATCCAAATGTTCTGAGAAAACCAATGAATGGTCTCCTTTTGTGCCACAGTTCATAAGGAGTCTTACTATGTGTCTTAACTACCAAAACTCTGTTCTACACATAGCAGGCTGTGTTGACAGCCTCTGCCCAGAAGGTGATGGGCAGTTTAAAGTCAGACAACAAGGTTCTTGCAGCTTCAATAACTGTCCTGTTTCTCCTCTCAGCAACACCATTTTGCTGAGGAGTCCTGGGAGCACTGTATTGTCTTGAAATACCCATTACATCACAAAATATATCAACGATTTGGTTTTTGAATTCGGTTCCTTGATCACATCTTATGATTTTGACCTTGTGATCAGATTGATTCTCAATTTTCAGAATGAAATTCTTTAAGATTTCAGGAGTTTCATCCTTAGTTCTAAGGAAAAACACCCAAGTGAATCTTGTGAAATCATCTGTGATCACCAAACAGTATGAGGTCCTTCCTAAACTTATTACATTGGTGGGGCCAAACAGATCCATATGTAACAAGTGCAGGGGAGTAGTGATAGAGTTCATTTCCTTTGGCTTGTGAGACACTTTGTGTTGCTTCCCCTTCAGGCATGGAACACAGTGGTCATCACTTGTAAACTCCTTCTTTGGCATTCCAGTTACCAAATCATTCTTAATTAGTTTATTCATGTTTTTAAAGTTTACATGGCACATTCTCTTATGCCAAAGGAAAGACTCATCACTATTTGCTTTAGTTAGAAAGTAAGAAATCTCTCCAGAGGAAGATGTTTCCTGCAAGTCTTGTACATGTTCCCTTTCCTGGGGGCTCTGAGAAAAATATGCTCTTGAGGAATGTCAACCCCGAGCTTGAGAACAATGTACTCATGCTCAGTAAAGAGCATGTGATGTTTTTGGTCACAAAATTAGGACACACTCAAAAGATTGTATCCAAGCTCCTTGACAAAATTTGCCTTCTTAATGCTGAGCTTACCATTTGAGACCATGCCAATGATGTAACCTCCTGCATCTCCTCCAAAAGCAACTGGTCCTCCATCAATTCTTTCAAAGTTTTGGAGTAGGGACTCATTGCCTGTCATGTGCCTGGAGCAGCCACTATTAATGATCCACACATTTTTGTTTGCCTTTAGCTATCCCTACACAAAAGAGATGATTTAGTTACATTTGGAAACCCAAGCCTCATTGGTCTTGGGCTTATAAAATTCAGATGAAGGCAATGAAACAGTAAGTGATCCTATGTTCAGGCTTTGAGGATCATTTACTATTACTGAAGAAGAGCTTTCAGTCTTAAAGTCTTCCTTCATCTTCCACACCACCTTTGGAAGATTGGGCTTGACCTTCAATACTTCGGAAGCTTTTGTAGCTTCGGAAGCTTTGGAGACAGATCCTTCTGAAGATCTTGCTTTCACTGCAGCAAGCTTCAGTACTTCGGAAGCATTCCTTTCTTCCGAGACCAACTTTTCTTCCGAAGGAAATTTCCTACTTGCCTTCTTCTTCATTTTGGAGCTTCCGAAGGAAACAGATTTTCCTTCCAAAGCTGTTTGTTTCTTCTTCTTCTCAGAAGTTTTCTTCTTGATCATATGGATAGTACTTTTAGGATTGTATTGACAATCCTTAGCCAGATGTGAAGTACTACCACACATAACATAATCCAAATCTTTCCTTCCGAGAGTCTTTTTTCCCAAAGAAGACTGAGCTTGAACACTTTCCTTTTCTTTCTCCACCTTTTCAGACGATACAGCAGGCTTCTTAAGGTGACGCTTACTCTTTGAAATGGATGGTTCAGGCTGTGCAGTAGTGACACACAGCTGATCAGTCTTCTTGTTGTTGTTGTAGTGAGTTGAAGCTAAAGTAGAACTCTTGATACTAGAATTCTTGATAGGATCTTCAGCTTTCATCACCTTGAACCTACAGAGATAAATACTTGTTAATGTTTGGGATCAAAGGTGGTCTTGATCTCTTGAGCTTTTCTAGATCTTCTCTTTACTCTTCTGATCAAGTTCTTTCTCTTGGTTTTGCTCAAACGAGCTTCTTTTTCCTACTTAGGAGCATGGTGACCCTTTTTGGATTGACTCTCTTCACTCACCACAGAGTCATCCCTCACCATCTCCTCTTCATCCTCTTCATCACTGGGGTCTATGGATGGTAGCTCATCTTGACCAGTTCCACACCTAGGAGATCTGACTGATAGTAGAGTGTGTGGAGGAGCTATCTTACTAGATCCTAGTCCCTGCTTATTCTGATAACACACTTTTGCATGCAGAGATGAGGATATCATGTTCTTAAAGGTCCCTTCTTCAAGAACACATTTTTCTGCCCTGGCTTTGCCGATCACAAGCTCAGCCTGGCATTCAGTCAACTTGGTAATGAGATCCTTAATTTAAGTCCTGTAGTTTATTTGCTCATGTTTAAGAGTTGAAACTGTTTTTTTTAGATCTTCTATCTTAAGTTTATAGTCATTTTCAGCTCTTTTAAAATCAGCTTTTAAAATATTTAAAGACTCAATGTCAAATCTCATTTCCAAGTTGTAGGACCTGTATCTATTTACTTTAGCAATACATTCAGGAGAGCAAAGATGTTCATGTACCTTGGCTTCATCATGATCAGCCATGAGTGCTTGGTTTGGAGATGCATCTTCAGGTTGAAAGCTCCAGTCAAAGCCTCCTTCTTCAAAAGCAACTGTAGCTTGCTGTCTTGGCTTCTTATTCTGGTGCCCTCCTTCAGTGTAGTTTGGCCTGGATGAAGCTTGGCCACCATTTGACTTAGGTAACTTGTATTCTCTAGCAAAGTGTCCCATCTGGTTATAGTTGTAACACTTGACTTTGCCCTTGTCCAACCCAAACATGCCACTGGCAGCATTGCTAGGAAACCTTCTCCCAGTCCTTTTGTAGAACTTCTGGGCTCTGTGAGTGTAAAGAGCCATTTACTGGACTATCTCCATGTACTCCAGATCATCTGGATGGATACAGTCCAGGTCTTCAAGAGTGAAAAGAAAGTTGCCTGAACTTTCATCAGTAGAGACAAAAGGTTGAGAAGAACTTGTCTCTTGGAAGGGACTTCCTTGGATGTAGCTCTCTCTGGGTGTCTTTGGGATGCTGTGGTTCTCTGCTATCCCTTTCAACACATGAAAGGCTGAACTCTGGTGAGTGTTGGAGTTACCAGATGAATTTTGCATGTTCATCTCCATCTGGTATCCATTGAGTATCCCATACAACTCAGTGACGGTATCAGTGAGGGTAAGGGTCTTAAGGTTTTCAGTCCTCTTAATGACCACACAGTAGTGTGTCCATTGTCTGGGAAGAGAGGACATGAACTTCCTTACAATATCCATGTTCTTAATAGTTACCCCAACATCAGCCAGAGTATCCACAATCTCAACATACCTGAAGTATTGTTGAGTCATGGTCTCACCTGTCTTGAAGGTGAAGTTTTCAAACTGCTTCTTCAGGAGATCCTTCTTGTTTTCCTTGG
Organism: Flaveria sonorensis; assembly: GCA_025506505.1. Classification (NCBI taxonomy): domain Eukaryota; kingdom Viridiplantae; phylum Streptophyta; class Magnoliopsida; order Asterales; family Asteraceae; genus Flaveria; species Flaveria sonorensis. Next base: position 26,005,928 of record CM046440.1, on the reverse strand, counting down.
CTTCATTTGAACCCTCATACATCAGTTTTAGTGCATCCCATAGTTGTTTAGCAGTCTTACACTTCTTGAAACCTCTGTAGATGGAGTTTGGAAGATCAGCTTAGAGGGCTGTCATGGCTTTCTGATCAATATCAATTCTTTTCCAGTCTTCATCAGAAAAGTCAGCCTTCTCCTTTGGTATCATGCCACTACCAGCAGCAGCTGAAGAGGTGCATGGTACATGAGGTCCATTGACAACAGACTCCCACATCCTGGAATCTTGAGACTTGATAAAGCCTTACATTCTTTGACACCAGTGTCAAAATCCTAAGGAGTGATCAGTGGGGACTTTGTCATAGTTCCAGTTTCCATATCAGCTTTGGAGATAGCTTCCATTTGAAGAGTTAAGTGATATGTTAACTAAGAGGATTTGAAGATGGTGAGATCTTACAATCAAGAGCCTGGAATGCTCTGATACCAAATGCAGGACCGTTAAAGGGTACTTAAGCTTGCACTTAGTTAACACACTTAGGAGGATCTTAAGATCACTTAACAATTCAAATAGGGAAATATGAACTTTTACTGAAGATACAAGACAAACACAAGTAAAAACAAGAACAAGAACACAAGATAAATTTTCAAGGAAGTTGTATGTTGCTTCTTTAGTTCTATTACAAGTGTTGTACAAGTATATTTTTGAATACAAGAACCGGAGACTACTTATACTACATCCTACAACCGTCAATATGCAAAAAGACAATTGGAAGTGACTAATCTAGGCAACAAGATCAGCCTAAAGTCAAAAGGCAGATTGCCTTTTGACTAGTGACTATGACATGCCATAGCTCACTAACTTTCCTATTACAAAAAGCCAAGAAGGAACAAAAACAGAAACTTGCAGGCGAAGACCTTATCTACTTTATCATAAAGTATGGAAGTTTCACCAACTAGTGATAGCAGGTGAACTACCAGAGCATGCAGCGAAAAGTAAGTTGCTTTATGATAAAGTTGATGGAAAAGGTATATTTTCTCTCTCTTCAGAAGAAAATTAGTCTTGTCTTTAAACAGCTTTGGAAGACTTTGTCTTGAGAGCTTCGGAAGACTTCATCTTTTACTTTCGAAAGAGTTGAGTCTTTGGCTTCGGAAGACTTTACACTTAAAGTATTTTCTAAGTTAAGTGTAAAGCTTCCGTAGCAGTTTCTTCTGAACTTTGGCTTCAGAAGATTTTACACTTAGCATTTTTCTTGAGTGTGTAAAACTTCCAAAGCTGGTTCTTCTTTGTTTCAAAGTGCATGTTGGAAGACTTGGTTGTTTTGGTATCTTTTGGTTGCATCAGCCTCTTAACTTCAAAGGTTCCTACAAGATGGTTTTAATGGTGGTTTTTATGATGGTTTTGGTGGTGGTTTACGGTAACAACATATTTAAAATGAAATGGCTTGGTCTACGTGCACAGGCTATCCCTTTAGTAAGGTTGGGGTTGGAAGGAATAGGGTGAGATAATTTAATTGATATTATACTTTAAATTAATAAGGGTAAAATGACCAAACTACCCTCACATGCAACGCACATGACCTGACTTGACGGACTAAATTAACGTCTGTTAAAGGAAATGATGTAAACTGTTACGAAATTTAATCATTAAAGACGTTTACTGTAATTTTCTTAGTTTAAAGACGAAACCTAAAATTTGCTATAAACCTAAAGGATGAAAAGTGTAATTTACTCTAATTATTATTATTATTATTATTAATTATTAATTACTAATTTTAAGTGGAAATGAATAATGATTATTGATATCATGACCGTCAAACATGAAATCTACGGTCACCATGTTGCCCCCAGTGGCTTCTTCTCAACGCCGCCATGTGTAGTCCATGTTCTTTTTGGCGATGCCCACAATCAACATTGCCATTTCCAGAGAGAAAGCAAGAGACTGTGGTGGTTAGGAATCTCGACGACATCTTCACTGTCGCCTTTGACGCTTTGATTTCCATGTTTTTTTTTGTCATGCATGAATACCAAGATTTGGCTGTTGTTTTTAGTGGTCAAATTATTAGGTTTTATGGAAGAAACAAAGGCGATTCATGAAGTTGCTTCCCAATGAAGATGAGCTTTTGCTGCTCCGATGGAATTCCATCTGTTTTCTTGGATCTTTATTGTCGATCATGATAGAGATCTGTAGTTCTGGACTGATATTCTTCTCTTAGGATTTCTCTACTACTTTCATGTCTGTGTTGCTGCTCTTCATTCTTTAATTAGGGCTTCTTTACCACCTATCTACCAATCGACATCCACACCACTTAAACAACCTCAGTACTCTTCTTTGACTACAAGATGACTTCAAGAAAGTTTTAAAATCAATTGGGGTGTAATTGTTGAAGCTATTTTAGGGTTTGAAGACTTAAAATTGGTGGTTGTGAGAATTCTATCAACCAAGAGTAGAAGTGACAGACAAGAGCAAGTATCTTCTCATGAATATCTTCTGGTAAGATCAATTGAAACCTAAAAATTTTATATTCATAAGACTTTATTTATTATGAGATATTCAAGTGTTAAAAAAAAAGAACTGTGAAGTTTTAGGTTAAAATCAAGAAGAACAGGAGCAGTGTATAATAATCTACATAAAACCAAACTAATATCTAATTTGTATTATATTATAATTGATGATTTTGGCACATATCTGTATGTGTTGTACATTGTTACTTTTGGGTTGTTTAGGTTATTCCATCACAATCAATATTCATCTTTTTAAATTTCAATAATGGTTGAAAAATGATTACTCTTCTGTTAAATTTAAGACTATGGAACACAGTCAGTGGGAGTACATCATCTTGGTCTGGCATGATGATGTGATGGATGACAAGAAGGGAGTTGAGTATATTCTTAGACCATCCATGGAGAACTATCTAAATTTCCCAAGACGGGTGCTGTTGGTCCTTCTAATCGATATAACAGTGCACTTGATTGATAAACACAAACAAATCCCACTGATAACACATATATCAATGATATTTGTGTAAAATATAGATCAAACACTATAAAATATGGATGAATAATGATGAACACCTCAAGAACATTCAATAAAACCCTTGTTTGATCTGAATTGATTGCTAAATAGATTACAAAGTAAAAGCCCCTCAATCAATGGCGCATTCAAGCTCTCAAAACCTAATTGCTACTAATCTATATATAGTGATAATATTCACTAATGACATATTAAGCCCCTAGACTTAGACAATTAGAGAAATTACATATAAAACATAAAAATGACTTAAACATAAATAAATATATTTTGTTGACACAAAATATATTTATTAACAATAAACTCCTAGTCATTTATCTTCAACATCTTGTCTCGGTTCTTCGTCTCGAACGCGTCTGTTTGCTTTTTTCGATGACTTTGACAGTGACGTTGACCTTTGTTGACTTTGACTGTGTTGATAATATAGATTATCCTTATCAGATGCAACAATACTCCCCCTTAGTCTATCATTATCAAGTTCTTGTATCGAGATCAGCACCGATAAGTCAACCATATAATGATCTTCAATCTTCCCCTAGATTAATGATCTGGTATTGAAGATTTTTCATCTTTCAGGCTCCCCCTTTTTGTATGCTCCCCCTCTTCATATGTATTCTTTGAGAATGATCAGGAACAACTTTTCCAACTCTCTATTCTTGAGTGCTTCAGAAGATGTAGAAGGAAGAATCCTAGCTCGGTATCTTCTGCAAACTTGAGGAACAGGTTCTCTGGTCAGGTACTTTGCTCAGCTGATGATCGGCCATCATTTGAAGCAAAAATCTGTAACACATTCACAACCACAATCTCGCAACTTCCTGTCAGATCATTTCAGTTAAAACAAACCCGTGTTTATCTGTGTGTGCAATTTCCCGTGAAATGCATGTGAAAGTAATAACATTTTAATAGCATAATGTGGAAGACTTGAAATAATTTGAAATGAAAAATCCCCTTTTATATATATATATATATATATATATATATATATATATATATATATATATATATATTTAATCACCTTACACCAAGAACTAATTCGATCATAAGATCACATCCTCAAGATATACTTAAACACAAGGATGTATTTAAACATCGACAAGTTAGTGAGATCACACTGAAGCAGAGTCTGATCATGATTTTAAAATTTGATAGCCAAAAAACAGTTCAAGAATGATTGTTGGTATATTTGTCTAATTTAAACCCATACCTTATTCTTTTCAACGAGTGACCTGCAACTGATTTTATCATGTATTAGGTTCGATTAGAGAAGCTCAGGTAACTTGGTTCCCACATACATCTGGCAAAGAACTTATCCCGTCATCAGGGCTTATGGAGTAATATGATTAACTCTGCTTGATTTTCTTTTGAGGTTTTCAACAATGATCTTAATTTAAGAATCACTATGCCTTTATTTGAGGAACAGATGATGAGAGCTCCAGGTCTATACTTACGTATAATAGAGGAGATGATCATCTGAGCATGCTGATGAGAGCTTCAGGTCTATACTCACGTATAACAAAGAAGATCATCACTCCAGGTCAATGCTTCCGCATAGCAGAGGAGATAAGCACGAAAAGGATTCTGAAGAGCTTACAAAAAGCATCGATTCAGAAACAAGGATGAGGGAATTTGGGAATAGAAGTAATCAAGGCAGAAGACAGATACTCTCAACCTATTTTTGATGAGACTTGTAACTTTGTGCAGGCCTAAATGTCAGGAGAAGAATCCTTTTCACCGAGTTCTAAAGCTTTAGTTAGGCTACAGAATCACTGTTTACTTTGTTTTCAGGCTGAGCCTACCAAGCATATCATATAATCAAACTGTCTTTTTCAGATTTTAGAATTTTAAGTGATGCAGACATCTACATCAGTTACTATCATTTCTCACAACATGCAACCAAGCATACAAAAAAAACATACTATCATTTCTCAGTCATCCCAAATCAAGTTCTTAGTTCCTATTTCAATTATACTAGCAAAGAAAGTCTTCCAAATTATACTAGCAAAAAGATGAGAAATGAAGTACCAAGAAAAATGCAGTGATTGTGAAGTGTGAACTGTAATAGTGCAGATAAGTAACCAAAATATGGATGAGATACCAAAACCATAACCTATTTGTTCCGCTTTAAATTTGACTGAGTAACATTCTCTGTTAGTAAAACGGATTACTAACAGTCCTCCTGAACTGTTTCCGCACTCATTAACAGATTAGTTAGAGAGGGGACCCAGGCCATCGTGGTCCTGGGAGTTCTTTTTTCATCAGTGTACATAACCTGCTTAAGCACACAGTCTTTTAAAAAATCATTTATCTCTTTAACCTTTTTTTTTACTTTCCAAATTTGTTTCTGTTCAATTACTTTAGATTTGAAAGAGTTGAATTTGGAAATCATTTTCTTTTTAAGACCCGTATATGAAACATTGGTCCTTTTCATCTTTGAATCATGTGAAACCGGCTTCACATGAGAAGGTTTTGATAGATTGTTCTTCATACAACCATTCAAAGATATGTGCTTTTTACTTTTTGAACCAGAGAAGCAACCCATGCCCCAAGCCTATCTTTGAACTTGAGGGCACTTCTTTAGCACATGACCTTCTTTTCCACATCTAAAGCAAGCCTAGAAAGGCTTTTGGTTCTTTGAAGTCTGATGGATTATAAGAGAGGGTGGAGCCTGCTTTGAGGTTGTTGTAGCTTGTTGACAACCTTAAAGCTTCTTCTTTTGGATATCAGGAAATTGAACCTTTTGAGGCTTTGTCAATGTGGATTTCGAACTGGGCTGTGATTTGATTTGTGATGTGCCGGGAGCTGAGATCTGAACATTCTTATTGGAACCTTTTTGCATGACTGGTGACTTATTAGACTTGGAAGTAGATTTGTGAAGATCATGATGGATAGAAGATGAATATGGTGAGTGCTTCTGCTGAGCTTTGGAGGAACTGCTGATTTGCTTAGCAGTTGGAGATGAGATCCGTATAGGTCTTAATTCAACTTTTGGAAGCATTTGACACTTGATAACTTCAGGTGACTTGATGATCTCTGATACATCATCAGAGCTTGTCCAGTCTTGTATACACAAGTCAGCTTCCAATGGATCTTGGTTGATAACTCTTGTTGTGTTGGTTTGTGTTGTTGAGTTCTGATTGCTTGATGATTTCACAGCTGTTCCTTCTTTGACAAACTTGACAGGAACATATGAAGGGATGTTACCTGTCTTGAATTTGTTAAAGAAGTTACTTGAAACAATTGATACTGGTTTTGAAGCATCAGAGGTGGAATTATCATTTTGAAGATCAGATCCTTGCTTGATGAGCCCCAAACCTGCAGGAAAATCATATTCATCTCGAACCTCTTTGTGATTAACGCTGCTTAAACCTACATGTAAACTGTTAGTATTTGCAGCTTCAATTAAATCATTAGATGGATGAGGTTGAGGCATAGGAGAGTAACAATGAGTGCTAGGAGGAGGATAAACATATGAAGTTTCACCACATCCCACACCCTTTTTTATTCTTGCTCCCCTTGTTTAGAGAATAGTTCTTCCTGTTTCATCCCTGATATCATCTATTTATCAAGTTTAGTTTTAAGCTTACTAGTCTCAAATTCTGCTAAGGTGACACGTTCGCTCAAAGCGTTAATCTCGACATTCTTTTCTAAAAGATTTCTTTTTAAAAGATCATTTTCTTTTAAAGTTTTTTTTAGTTTGATAAAATATTTGGACAGATTGATTTTAAGTTCTTTGTTTATTTGTTTTAATTCTTTTTCATTTTCTAACAATAATCTGTTAGCTTTATAAACTCCAAATAAACGAATTTTGCAGGGAGGAGAACACATGTCTTGAACAACCTCATAAGGAAGCCCCATAACTATCTTTTCAGCAGCTAGGGCTTTTTCACATTGACAGACATGAGTGTTCTTTTTGTATTCTTCCTCCTCAACAACTCTCTTCTTAGCTTCTGCAGCTTCAACTTTCTCTTGCTTTCCTTCATCCTGAACTTTACACAGACTTGCACAATCACCAACATCACCAACACTCTCACCTTGAGTGTCACACCTGATTTCTTTGAAAGGATCAAAATCCTCAACAGAATCGTCATCACTATTTACTACCTCAGCCATCAATACGTGGTTGACTCCTTCTTTAGTTTCTTTGATCTCAACACTTGAAGATACACCACCATACATGAATTGATTTTACTCTCCTCTTTTCATATCCAAATCAAATGACTTCAGCTTGTTGATAACTTCAATGAGTTTGTAGTTAGCAAAATTTCTTTCTTGTTTTAACAACCTAACTTGTGGACTCCACTATGGAGGAAGAGAGTCCAAAAGTTTTCTAACTTGTTCATGGTTCCCCAGCTGGTCATCATACTTCTTAAGATTGCTTGCCACCATCAGAAATCGATCAACAAAATCAGATATCTTTTCATCTTTCATGGCAGCAAAAGAATCAAACCGACTTTATGTTGATATTAGATTATTAGATTGATGGAAATTAGCTACTTCTGAAGAGGACATTTTAGAAATGATCAGAGGCTAATTTCATTGAAATTTCAATAAATTCGCTGAAAAATTCGCTGAATTTTCACTAATTTCGCTTGCAAGTTTGCTGGTAATTTCACTCGTAATTTTGGCAGCAGTTTCGCCCAACAATGGCACACAAATGCTAGTTTCGCAGGGTAATTTCGCCCGAAACTAGTTGAACTTTCGTTCAGAGAACAATTTGGCAGCAATTTTGCTGGGATTAGCACACAAACACTATGAACTTTCGTTCAACACATGTACTTTCGCTGGAACAAGGAAACCAGATCCAAAAAAACCAAGAACAGCTTAGTTTCGCTGAAGGAACCCTAGTTTTGCCAGGCGAAACAATGTAGTTTCGCTGAAAGATGTTGTAATTTTGCTGGACGAGCTGTAAATTCGCCCGACGTATCTGGACATCCTTTTTCAGCACGAAATCAGCTCAAACTCATCCAAATCTCAATGGATTTGAGATCTGATGATTCCTATAGTTTCACACACCAAAATTGAGCAATCCTCAATCAATTTCCGTATCCAAAACACTCAGATCAGATTGAAAATGAATGGAACAGTGACTTAGAACTAGAACCAAACAAAACTCAAATCATCAAGAGCACAATGGCTATGATGCCATATTGTTGTCCTTCTAATCGATATAACAGTGCACTTGATTGATAAACACAAACAAATCCCACTGATAACATAGATATCAATGATATTTGTGTAAAATATAGATCAAACACTATAAAATATGGATGAACAATGATGAACACCTCAAGAACATTCAATAAAACCCTTGTTTGATCTGAATTGATTGCTAAATATATTACAAAGTGAAATTCCCTCAATCAATGGCTTATTCAAGCTCTCAAAACCTAATTGTCACTAATCTATTATAGGACCGTTAAAGGGTACTTAAGCTTGCACTTAGTTAACACACTTAGGAGGATCTTAAGATCACTTAACAATTCAAATAGGGAACTGTAAACTTTTACTGAAGATACAAGACAAACACAAGTAAAACTGTTTAAGAACAAGAACAAGAACACATGATTAAATTTTTCAAGGAAGTTGTATATTGCTCTCTAGTTCTATTACAAGTGTTGTACAAGTATATTTTAAGTGCAAGAACCGAAGACTATTTATACTACATCCTACAACCGTCAATATGCAAAAAGACAGTTGGAAGTGACTAATCTAGATAACAAGATCAATCTAAAGTCAAAACGCAGATTACGTTTTGACTAGTGACTATGACATGTCATAGCTCACTGACTTTTCCTATTACAAAAAGCCAAAAGGAACAAAAAGAGAAACTTGCAGGTGAAGACCTTATCTACTTTATCATAAAGTATGGAAGTTTCACCAACTAGTGATAGCAGGTGAACTACTAGAGCATGCAGCGGAAAGTAGGTTGCTTTATGATAAAGTTGATGGAAAAGGAATCTTTTCTCTCTCTTCAGAAGAAATCAGTCTTGTCTTGTAGGTAGCTTTGGAAGACTTTGTCTTTGAAGCTTCGAAAGACTTCATCTTTAACTTTGAAAGAGTTGAGTCTTTGGCTTCGGAAGACTTTACACTTAGAATATTTTCCAAGTTAAGTGTAAAGCTTCCGCAACAGTTTCTTCTGAACTTTGGCTTCGGAAGATTTTACACTTAGCATATTTCTGAGTGTGTAAAAGCTTTCGAAGCTAGTTCACCTTTGTTCCAAAGTGCATGTTAAAAGACTTTGTTGTTTTGATATCCTTTGGTTGCATCAGCCTTTTAACTTCAGAGGTTCCTACAAACTCCCCCTAGGCTGATGCTACCAAAACAGAGAGGTTCTTCAGACTTGGATAGTCCATATGAGGATCTTTAGAATTCCTTTCTTCATCAGCAGATTTGGATTCTTCGGACTCATGAAGTACCTTCTCATGTCATAGAGATCATGCAGAGGGAGTTCAAGCATGTCATTTGTGAAGTAGACATGTTATTCTCCTTGATCTCTAGTGACATACCATCTGTCTGGATCTTCAACAAATGTCCAGGACAGAATTTGTCTTCCAATGGCAAGAGGCTCTACTATGATTGGAGTTGGTTGAGAGGCCTCTTCATGCACTTCCTCAGGATGTTCTGACTCATCCTGAGGTTAGGAGGAGGATGCCTTTCTTCTTTTCTTCTTTGAAGAGGATCTTCTTTTGGCCATCCTCTTTTTCCTCCATGATGATTTTAACTGAGAGGGTTGGTCTTCAGTGCCAGGTTGTTCAGTGGAATCCCTCTCAGTTGGGATCTCCTCTCTCCCAGTTTCAAAAAGAGAGGGAGGAGAACCTTGCTATGGGTCAGAAAATGAAGTTGGCTGATATGTAGCTCCAGGTGCAGGTTGTGTTGTCTCTGTAGGTTCAACCTTCACCTCAACTTCAGGTTGAGCTTGACTTGGAGAATGCAAGTCCACCGGCTCTCCCTTCTTTATCTTCTGCTTGATCACCCTTATGTGCTCATCCATTGTGGATAAGACATGGGACCAAGCCTCCTTCCGGAGAATCCATACAGTTTTAAGAAGCTCATCATCCTCTGCCTATCAGCAGACTTTTTCTGATTTTTTCGGATGTGGCTCTTGCTTTTACAGCTTTTTCCCTCTGCCTTTTCCTAGCAGCTTGCCTATCCTTTTTGGCTTGCTCTTCTAGCTGCTTGTTCTATTCAAATAATATATACTTATGAGGTAGGGAAAGAAGTGCAGATGCCTGATAGAGACCAGTGGCACTCAGATAGTTGATCATCTTTAATCTTTCTTCTTCATCAACTACCTGAGGTTGTTCAGAGGCCATAGTCTCTGACTCAGGACTTCATCAACAATATATACCTTGTGCTTGAGGGTCAAAGCAGCATCCTCTGCTTCCATTCTCTCCTTTGACAACTTAGTGTCAGCCAGTTCATTCAGCTCATCTAAGGGGAGAGAGATGACTTCATTTATATTGTAATTTTTGGTTCCCAGGTAGTTTAGCCTAGCTGCCCTTAACTCATCTTCCTGAGTGTTCAGCCTGGGGGCAGCCCTTAATGCAGCTTCCATAAATCCCGGGGAACCACTTGAACTCTCTCCCCTCAGCTTCCTCTTCCTCTCTCTCTTCTCTTCTTCAATCTCCTCAGCAGTTAATTTCCTTTTACCTTTGTCAACCATAGGCCTTAGTGACTCAGGCTGAAGAGAGCTTTGGCCTTCATTGCTTGGTTCAACTGTCAAGCTCTGGCCAGAGAGAGGTTGTGAAGCACTATCACCAGCTGGTGTTTCACTGAGGGTAATGGGTGTAGAGGGAGATATTGTCTCAAGGGTCACAAGTTCAACCTCTGGGCCTTCAGTCAAGGTTTTCCCTTCGAAGCTAATCTCCGGGTCCACCTCAACATCCAGTTGACCAAATATCTCACTTGCTAGCCTCTGTCTATATAATTTTGATCTCAGTCTGAACTCCTCTAACACCTTGTCTTGGATCCTTTCTGCCAATCTTGTTGCTTGTCTGATGTTGCTTGGGTTGACAAGGGGCAGATCCACCAAGTTTATACTCTCATAGAAACTCAGGGTGAAGATGTTGAGAATTTCTTGTTGACCCTGGGCTCTAGAGATCATAAGAGCTTTCCTATCACTGTCATACTCCCAACCCCAGATTGGGTTCTTAGATGTGGCAGACATTGCTCTTGGTACTCCCTCCTCAAACAGTTGTTGAATGAGCAGTTCCAGATCACTGTCTAGAGGAAGTTGCTGAGTATGGACAATTGCAAGAGAGGATGGTGAGTCCTCTATGTCCATACTCTAAGAGGAACTCCCAGGTTCTGTGATTGTCAGAATTTTCTCCCCCTTTTTGGTAGCATCACCCTCTTGCATGGGTGAGCTAGGAGATTGATCCATGACATCCACAGGTTCTTGTGGACCTGGATGAGTTTGTCTCATGGGTCTCTTAGCTAGCTTGCCCTTGAGAACAGTGATCTCAAGTTGCTAGTCATTGACCCTCTTTAGTAAGATAGTCACCTGAGATTCCAGGTGAGCGATCTTTGAAACAAAATAGGAGCAAAGATGTGACAGTTTGTGCACCTTTTATTGCAGACTCCCCTCATCTTCAGATGAAGAATCATTGGGGGATGAGAGAATTGGACCTAAGTCTTCTTCCTCACCACTAGCATAGGTTTCTTGGCTGCTGGATTTCCGTTGCCTAATGACAGCTTCTAGAGAAGTGTCAAGAGGCTGGGTTGCCATGGTAGAGGTCCTAGTGATGTTCTCCCTTGTAAAAGTGATAGCCTTTGACATATGGATTTCCTGAATAAGTTCAGAAGGATCCACCTCAATAGGGGTTTACTGATGTGGGCTAGAGATAGGTGAAGCAGGAGTACTCATTTCTTCTTCAGTGTGGGAAGAAAGGAGAGATTCATGTTACTCACTGAAGCCCAAATCTTCATCAGAGTAGAAGTCAAGGCTGGGTATGGGGCGATTGAGATCAAGAGGCAGGGGATGGTAGCTTTCCCCTGAAGGTTGATCACTAGAGTGTTGAGACTCAGAGTGATGGCTTAAGGCTGTTTGTGGAATTGTGAGCTCATCAGGTGAGATCAAGAGGCTGGGGATAGTAGCTTTCCCCGACAGTTGGCTTTTTCAAAGTCTTGAAAATGCCGGGCCTCATGTGTGCAAGTTTAAGAATATTACCTGTTCCCCTTAACTGTGGTCCCATTTCATAGTTGAGAATGTGTTGAACATACCGGGGGAACATGTAATACTCTAAGGAGTCCAAATTTGCAAGTAAGTTTGTAAATACAAATTGAGAGTACCTGAATTTGACCCCTTATACCATCCCATGGACAATGAAAGAAAGATCTTCTGGAATCTGATCCCATCCCCCATGCTTATTGGATAAGCTATGTATGACTACATGGAGGTATTTCCATTGGAATGAGACCTTCCCCTTCCTGAAGGTCTTGACCAAAAAGTCACCTTCGTAGCCCATCTGCGCAAAGGATTGGTTGACAGCAGCTTTTGGAAAGGACAGCTCACCTGCTTCATCATCCAGCTGCAAATGGGTGTTTATAATGGCTGGAGTGATGAAAACCGTCCTCCCTTGCACTGTGGCAGACAGTGCCTTCTCCCTGTCCATGGTGATCTTGACAGGTCCGCCAGAACTCAAGCAACTGATCCTCATAGAGAGGAGGATCGATTGTAAAGGAGGTGAAGTAATGAGACAAAGAAAGATACCTACACAAGTCTGAAAAGCTTGAATCCTTCTCAGAGTTTAACAGGCAACTTGATTGTGTTGCCTGTGTAGGTGCATGGTGAAATCTGGGTCGATGCGATGATCAAGATTAGCCATTTGAGGAAGCTTTGTGGTGAAGAAATGAAGAAGAAGATGAAATTTGGGGGTAATTTTAGGGTAAGAACAATAAGAGAAGTGAGATGAACTAGAACCGTTTAGAAAGATATAGTCTGGATTTGAGACAAAGTTAATGCAAAAGATAAACTTTGAAATCCGTAAGTGGGTCTTACTTCTGAAAAAGGCACCCAAAAAGTTAGTTTTCTTGGAAGATATAAAACTACCGAAGGCAATTTTGGCTTCGGAAGCTTTGCAACAAAGCTTCCGAAGGTAAATTATGCTTCGGAAGATATCCCCAAGAATTTTGAAAATTTGGCTTTAGAAGAAATGATTAAGTCTTTCAAGACTAAATTGCTTTCAGAAGAGATTTGTTCTTAAAATAGCATTAAATAGTTTATAATAAACTTAAGCTTTGGAAGATACTCCAAAAAATTTCTTCCGAAGGTAAATCTCAGATAGACTATTAAACGGTTTAGAGACATATGTTTCTTCTGAAGGCAATTTTTACTTCTTCCGAAGAAAAATTTCCATCATTCTAAGGAATATCAGTTAAATATTTTGTTTTCGTCCAAAGAGAACTGGGCTTATGAAGTGATCTAATAGACAACCTAGGACACACAGTTTTAAGAAATAATGTTGATTAAGTTACTAAGAAAAATCTATTCAAAGTTAATCATCCCAATAGCTGATACAAGATATTTAAATCTCTGTTCATCAAAAGCTTTTGTGAACAGATCAACATATTGTTCATTTGTGTTAACTTTGATTAGTTTTATCAAGCCCTTTTCAAAATTATCTCTAATCAGATGATACCTGATATTGATGTGTTTGGTCCTTGAGTGCTGCACAGGATTCTCTATAGTAGAGATGGCACTATTGTTGTCTATATGGACGGGAGTCTCTTTGAAATTGAACCCATAGTCTAGCATCTGATTCTGAATCTAAAGCACTTGAGCATAGCAGCTGGCAGCAGCAATGTATTCAGCCTCAGCAGTTGTTGCAGACACACAGGATTGCTTCTTGCATTGCCAAGAGACTATCCTTCCACCCAGGAACTGACACCCCCTAGATGTGGACTTTACAGTCATGTTGCAGCCACCATAATCACTATCTGTATAAGCATACAGATTAAAGTCTAAATTCTTTAGATACCAAAGGCCTATATTTGGAACACCTTTGAGAAATCTAAGAATCCTTTTGACAGTGATTAGGTGTGACATCTTGGGGTTGGCTTGATATCTTGCACATATGCATGTGGCAAACATGATATCAGGCCTGCTAGCAGTAAGATACATAAGTGACCCAATCATAGCCCTGAAGAGATGTTCATCAATACAGTCCCCCTTAAGATCAGGACCAAGGGAGTGGTTTCTGGCTATGGGTGTCTTTACAACCTTACAGTCAGTCATCTTGAATCTTGTAAGTATGTCCTGTACATACTTTGACTGACTGATGAAGATGCCATCTTCAACCTGCTTCACTTGAATTCCTAGAAAGAAATTGAGTTCCCCCATGGCACTCATTTCAAATCTATTCTTCATCAGCATCTCAAAGTCTTTACAGAGCTTTGGATTAGTTGAACCAAAAATGATGTCATCTACATATATCTGAACTAGTAATGTGTCATTCCCTGTCTCTTTGATGAAGAGAGTCCCATCAATAGTACCTCTTTTGTATTCATGTTGACAAAGATATGTTGATAGTGTCTCATACCACTTTCTTAGAGCTTGATGCAGTCTATAAATGGCTTTATCAAGCTTGCAGACATAATCAGGATGATCTGGGTCTGGAAAGCCAGGTGGTTGTTTAATATAAATTTCTTCATCAATCACCCCATAGATAAAGGCACACTTCACATCAAGCTGGTAGACCTTGAAATCCTTGGATGCAGTATAAGCCAGAAATATTCTTACAGCTTCAAGTCTTGCAACTGGAGCAAAGACATCAGTGTAATCAATCCCTTCTTCTTGAGTGTATCCTTGGACAACCAGTCTAGCCTTGTTCTTAATCAATCCCTCCTGAATACCCATTTGGTTCCTATGACCCTTTTCCCTTGAGGAAGAGGGCACACCTTATGTCTTTTGATTTGAAGCAGCTCTTCTTGCATAGCTTTAATCCAGCTTCCATCCTTCAAAGCCTTATCAACCTTCTTCGGCTCTATCTGGGATAAGAAATAAGAATTAGAAAAACATAGGTGTCATGAGTTTGTCCTCTTGTTCTTACCCTTGAGTCAACATTTCCAATGATGTTTGTGGTGGGATGTGACTTGTGGATCTGAAGTTGAAGGATCACAGCAAGTTGGTTAGACAGATCTAAATTTGAGAAATTCTGATATGGCAATGAAGTGTCTCCCACCACATCAGCACACTTATCAAGAGAAACTTGATCCAATAAGTGTGTGACATCATTCATGTTGTCTTCAATGGTGTAGTTATCAGCATCAAGAAATTCTTGATCACTATCACCACCTCCAGTTCCTCCTGCATTTGAAGTTCCTTCACCTGAATTCTGAGCCTCTGAGCTGGAATTTGAAGGCAATTCATTTGAATCAATAGTATTTGTCATGCTTGTGCTGATAGGAGCCTCAATTACAGGGTTAGTTACCACTGGAGCTAAAGTAGTCTTCTTGGTTGATCTTCTCAGCTCAAATCTTGGATCAGGATCTTTTACTGATCTGTTATCTGTAGATCCTGAAACATTCTCACAAGACTTGTTAAAACAGTTGGTAACTAAATCAAGATCAAACAGCCAATCCAGACCAGAACCTTTTACCCAGGGTGTGTGTTCATTGAAAGTCACATTAGCTGACTTTTCAATGATCCTAGTTCTGAGATTGTATATTCTATAAGCCTTAGCTTGAGAAAAGTATCCAACAAAGTGTCCATCATCTGATTTCTCAACAAACTTGACTATTTGATCTTTGGTATTCAAGATGGTGCAAGGACATCCAAATATTCTGAGAAAACCAATAAATGGTCTTTTTTTGTGCCACAGTTCATAAGGAGTCTTACCATGAGTCTTAACTACTAAAACTCTATTCTGCACATAGCAAGCAGTGTTAACAGCCTCTGCCCAAAAGGTGATAGGCAGTTTAGAGTCAGACAACATGGTTCTAGCAGCCTCAATAAGTGTCCTGTTTCTCCTCTCAGCAACACCATTTTGCTGAGGAGTCTTGGGAGCACTATATTGTCTTGAAATACCTTTTTCATCATAAAATGTATCAAGGATTTGGTTTTTGAAATTCTGTTCCCTGATCACATCTTATAATTTTGACCTTGTGATCACATTGATTCTTAATTTTCAGAATGAAGTTCTTCAAGATCTTAGGAGTCTCATCCTTAGTTCTAAGGAAGAAGACCCAAGTGAATCTTGTAAAGTCATCTGTGATCACTAAACAATAAGAGGTCCTTCCTAGACCCATTACACTGGTGGGGCCAAACAGATCCATATGTAACAAGTATAGGGGAGTAGTGATAAAGTTGATTTCCTTTGGCTTGTGAGACACTTTATGTTGCTTCCCTTTCAGGCATGCAACACAGTGGTCATCACTTGTAAACTCTTTCTTTGGCATTCCAGTTATCAAATCATTCATAATCAATTTATTCATGTTCTTAAAGTTTACATGGCATATTCTTTTATGCCAGAGGAAAGACTCATCATTATTGGCTTTAGACAGAAAGTAAGAAACTTCTCTAGAGGGAGATGTTTCATGCAGATCCATCTTGTACATGTTCCCTCTCCTGGGGGCTCTGAGCAGAATATGGTCTTGAGGAATGTCAACCCCGGGCTTAAGAACAATGCACTCATGCTCAGTAAAGAGCATCTGATGTTTTTGGTCACAAAATTAGGATACACTCAAAAGATTGTATCCAAGCTCTTTGACAAAGTTTAACTTCTCAATACTGAGCTTACCATTTGTAACCGTGCCCCTTCTAGTAATGTAACCTCCTGCATCTCCTTCAAAGGCAACTGGTCCTCCATTAAATCTTTTGAAACTTTAAAGTAAGGACTCATTGCCAGTCATGTGCCTGGAGCAGCCACTGTCAATGATCCAGACATTTTTGTTAGTCTTTAGCTGTCCCTGCATGAAAAGAGGTAATTTAGTTACATTTGGAAACCCAAGCCTCATGGTTTTGGGCTTATAAAATTCAGATGAAGGCAATGAAACAGTAAGTGATCCTATGTTCAGGCTTTGAGGATCATTTGCAGTTGCTGAAGAGGAGCTTTCAGTCTCAAGGTCTTCCTTCATCTTCCACACCACCTTTGGAAGATTGGGCTTGACCTTCAATACTTCGGAAGCTTTTGTAGCTTCGGAAGCTTTGGAGATGGATCCTTCGGAAGATCTTGCTTTCACTGCAGCAAGCTTCAGTACTTCGGAAGCATTCCTTTCTTCCGAGACCAACTTTTCTTCCGAAGGCAATTTCCTACTTGCCTTCTTCTTCATTTTGGAGCTTCCGAAGGAAACAGATTTTCCTTCCGAAGCTGTTTGTTTCTTCTTCTTCTCAGAAGTTTTCTTCTTGATCATATGGATAGTACTTTTAGGATTGTATTGACAATCCTTAGCCAGATGTGAAGTACTACAACACATAACATAATCCAAATCTTTCCTTCTGAGAGTCTTTTTTCCCAAAGAAGACTGAGCTTGAACACTTTCCTTTTCTTTCTCCACCTTTTCAGATGATACAGCAGGCTTCTTAGGGTGATACTTACTCTTTGAAATGGATGGTTCAGGCTGTGTAGCAGTGACACACAGCTGATCAATCTTCTTGTTGTTGCTGGAGTGAGTTGAAGCTAAAGTAGAACTCTTGGTACTAGAATTCTTGACAGGATCTTTAGTTTTCATCACCTTGAACCCTGCAGAGATAAATACTTGCTTCTGTTTGGGATCAAAGGTGGTCTTGATCTCTTGAGCTTTTCTGGATCTTCTCTTTGCTCTTCTGATCAAGTTCTTTCTCTTGGTTTTGCTCAAACCAGCTTCTTTTTCCTACTTAGGAGCATGGTGACCCTTTTTGGATTGACTTTCTTCACTCACCACAGAGTCATCCCTCACCATCTCCTCTTCATCCTCTTTACAATGGGGTCTATGGATGGCAACTCATCTTGACCAGTTCTACACCTTGGAGATCTAACTGATAGTAGAATGTGTGGAGGAGCTATCTCACTAGATCCCAGTCCTTGCTTATTCTGATAACACACTTTTGCATGCAGAGATGAGGATATTATGTTCTTGAAGGTCTCTTCTTCAAGAACACATTTTCTACCCTGGCTTTGCTGATCACAAGCTCAGCCTGGCATTCAGTCAACTTGGTAATGAGATTCTTAATTTGAGTCCTGTAATTGTTTGCTCATGTTTAAGAGTTGAAACTGTTTTCTCTAGATCTTCTATCTTAAGTTTATAGTCATTTTTAGCTCTTTTAAAATCAGCTTTTAAAATATTTAAAGACTCAATGTCAGATCTCATTTCCAAGTTGTAGGACCTGTATCTATTTACTTTAGCAATACATTCAGGAGAGCAAAGATGTTCAAGTACCTTGGCTTCATCATGGTCAGCCATGAGTGCTTGATTTGTAGATGCATCTTCTGCTTGAAAGCTCCAGTCAAAGCATCCTTTTCAACAGCAACTGCAGCTTGCTGTCTTGGCTTCTCATTCTGGTGCCCTCCTTCAGTGTAGTTTGGCCTGGATGAAGCTTGGCCACCATTTGACTTGGGTGCCTTGCATTCTCTAGCAAAGTGTCCTATTGGTTACATTTAACACTTGACTTTGCTCTTGTCCAGCCCAAACTTGCCACCGGCTGCATTGCTAGGAAACCTTCTCCCAGTCCTCTGTAGTACTTCTGGGCTCTGTAAGTGAGAAGAGCTATCTGTTGGACTATCTCCATGTACTCCAGATCATCTGGATGGATACAGTCCAGGTCTTTAAGAGTAAAAAGAAAGTTTCCTGAACTTTCATCAGTAGAGACAAAAGCTTGAGAAGAACTTGTCTCTTGGAAGGGACTTCCTTGGATGTAGCTTTCTCTGGGTGTCTCTGGGAAGGTGATGAAAGGACCCTTTTATGAGGTTTCAGGGTAGCAGATGAGAAGAAGCTGTGGTTCTCTACTATCCCTTTCATCCACATGAAGGGCTGAACTCTAGTGAGTGTTGGAGTTACCAGATGAATTTTGCATGTTCATCTCCATCTGGTATCCACTGAGTATCCCATACAACTCAGTGAGTGTATCAGTGAGGGTAAGGGTCTTGAGGTTTTCAGTCCTCTTAATGACCATACAGTAGTGTGTCCATTGTCTGGGAAGAGAGGACATGAACTTCCTTAGAATATCCCTGTTCTCAATAGTTACCCCAACATCAGCCAGAGTATCCATAATCTCAACATACCTAAAGTATTTGAGTCATGGTTTCACCTGTCTTGAAGGTGAAGTTTTCAAACTGCTGCTTCAGGAGATCCTTTTTGTTCCCCTTGGCTTTATTTGAACCCTCATACATCAGTTTTAGTGCATCCCATAGCTGTTTAGTGGTCTTGCACTTCTTGAAACCTCTGTAGATGGAGTTTGGAAGAGCAGTTTGGAGGGCTGTCATGGCTTTCTGATCAATGTCAATTCTTTTCCAGTCTTCATCAGAAAAGTCAGCCCTCTCTTTTGGTATCATGCCACCACCAGTCGCAGCTGAAGAGGTGCATGGTACATGAGGTCCATTGATAATAGACTCCCATATCCTGGAATCTTTAGACTTGATAAAGCCTTCCATTCTTTACACCAAGTGTCAAAATCCTCAGGAGTGATCAGTGGGGACTTTGTCATAGTTCTAGTTTCCATATCAGCCTTGGAGATAGCTTCCATTTGAAGAGTTAAGTGATGTGTGTAACTAAGAGGATTTGAAGATGGTGAGATCTTACAATCAAGAGCCTGGAATGCTCTGATACCAATTGCAGGACCGTTAAAGGGTACTTAAGCTTGCACTTAATTAACACACTTAGGAGGATCTTAAGATCACTTAACAATTCAAATAGGGAACTGTAAACTTTTACTTTAAACATTTAAGAACAAGAACATGAACAAGAACAAGAACAAGAACACAGATTAAATTTTTCAAGGAAGTTGTATATTGCTCTCTAGTTCTATTACAAGTGTTGTACAAGTATATTTTAAGTGCAAGAACCGGAGACTATTTATACTACATCCTACAACCGTAATATGCAAAAAACAGTTGGAAGTGACTAATCTAGACAACAAGATCAATCTAAAGTCAAAAGGCAGATTGCCTTTCGACTAGTGACTATGACATGTCATAGCTCACTGACTTTTCCTATTACAAAAGCCAAAAGAACAAAAGGAGAAACTTGCAGGCGAAGTCCTTATCTACTTTATCATAAAGTATGGAAGTTTCACCAACTAGTGATAGGAGGTGAACTACCAGAGCATGCAACGAAAAGTAGGTTGCTTTATGATAAAGATGATGGAAAAGGAATATTTTCTCTATCTTCAGAAGAAATCAGTCTTGTCTTGTAGGCAGCTTTGGAAGACTTTGTCTTTGAAGTTTTGGAAGACTTCATCTTTAACTTTGAAAGAGTTGAGTCTTTGGTTTCGGAAGACTTTACACTTAGAATATTTTCCAAGTTAAGTGTAAAGCTACCGCAAAGTTTCTTCTGAACTTTGGCTTCGGAAGATTTTACAGATAGCATATTTCTGAGTGTGTAAAGGCTTCCGAAGCTAGTTCACCTTTGTTCTGAAGTGCATGCTGGAAGACTTGGTTGTTTTGGTATCCTTTGGTTGCATCAGCCTATTAACTTCAGAGGTTCCTACATCTATATATAGTGATAATATTCACTAATGACATATTAAGTCCCTAAACTTAGACATTAGAGAAATTATATATGTAAGGCCCCGTTACCCGGAGACCTCACATTTGTTCAATCACGCATAATTAAATAAAAATGTTACATAATTCTTAAAGCATGGCAGTGGAATTAACATCAAAGCCATTTATTAATTAATAAATTCTGTTGCTAAGTAATACATGTTGTTTGTTATCAGTTACAAAGATCATAGAACGCATACAAAACAACAATGTTATTAATTATGAATGGATGCCAGCCTGCCCTGACAAGTAGTTCCCCGTGTGCCATCCTCAGCAAAATTACCTGCTAACTGAAAATGCATAAAAGTTAGCGTTGCTGATTGAGTTCTAGTTTTAAAATGGTGAAAATACTTTATGAGTTTTGTATAGGAAAATACTCCTTAAAATACTGTTTACTCTTTTGTATGTGATCATACGTCAAACATACATTCAAATATTATTCATTATCAACATTAATATCTTTCTTCACCATTTCAATGGTCGTTCACTTGAACTTTTACTTTTATCTTTCACTTCGATATGGACCAAAGCGCTATACCCCCCATATAATGCGCCTAAACCTGGTGCTGGGCCTGAGGTCTAATAATAGACCCCATCCGTGGTGCAGAAAGCTGACTCCAGTACTAGGGCAACAACAATGGTCCCCTCAATCTCAACGATTGACCCTGTGTGCATCCAACGGGTTAGCTAAACCGCACACAGTTGAGCTAACAACCTAGTGGTTGTGAACCTCCTGTGAATTTGCTTGCAAGACTTTCTTACGTTCTTTATGTTCCACTTTCATTAATCTTTCCACTTTATTAAAGATAATACTTTACGAATAAGGGTAAATCACACCACGTAAAGTCACGTAATAATAATAAGAACACAAGAACCCCGAAACATAAATAAAATAATCAGATAATAACATCAAGTCAAACCAGGGTCAAACCCTAAAATTCTGATTTTCCCAAAATTCCAGAAATATTCTAAGTGTCATAGGCGCATGGGCACTATGCAGCGTATGAGCACTACTTAGGCGCATCAACACTATGCAGGCGCATGACTTTAATACTTAGCTGTTTGCTTAACCTTTTGGGCGCATGAGCCTCTCAGGCGCATGAGCATACACTTAACACCTATGAAAGACTTCGGGCGCATGACACTGTTCAGGCGTATGAGGTTATACTTAACTTATCAGGCAAAAGTTTTGGGTGCATGGGCACTATTGGGGCGCACGAACCCCCACTTGGGATTTCTAAGGAAATTTACAGGCGCACGGGCCCTGTTTGGGCGCATGGCCTGCACTTAGGCATATTTTCACTAAAATCCCAGGCGCATGGGCCCTGTTTGGGCGCATAATTACCTGTTGTGCATTTCTACATTTCAGAATCAGTTAAAACCTGTTCATCACCTGTCCTAAGCTTATACATACTATTCTTAGCATCGATAACACCTAACCAACCAAAGAACACAAGTATAAACATACATATACATACGGATAAACATATTTCAGTTGTAAAACATTTTAACCATGCATTTTCAGCCCCAAAACAGTTTAAAACACATAGAAATCGGGGTCTAGAACTCACCTAGTGTAGCAAACAAGCAAACTCCTCCAAACCTGCTTGTACACGAGTTCAACACCTAAAACAAGCACAAACAAGCACCAAAACCTAAAACACTTAATAATCGGTTTCTAAGGGTGAAACCACAAAGAAATCAAACCAATTAATATGTAAACACACTAACCTTGAAGATTTCAGTTCTATTTCCTTCTTGGAACCGAGAGAGCTGGTCTGTAGCTTTCTTTCTTCTTCTTTTCTTTCGGTAGCAGCAGCAGCAGAAAGAGCATGGGCGACCATGCCCCTTAACAAATCTTTTTGACTCTTTGGTACTATTTACACAAAGCACCCCTCAACTTTGCCTTCTTTTTATTTTCTTCAAACTACTTTTCTTAATTATTTGACCATTTTCGGGTGTTACAAGTCTACCCCCCTTAAAGAGGTTTCATCCCCGAAACCTGTCACTCTTCGAATAATGTGGGTAATGCTGTCTCATTTCTTCTTCCATCTCCCACATAGACTTAAACCCTTCCGGTGTTTCCACTGCACCCGCACAAGTGGAACCATTCATTCCTTAACCTCTTCTCCTTCCGATCGATGATTGCCACCGGTTGCTCCATATAATTGAGTTGTTCATCCACCTCGATATTCATTCAGTGTACAATCATATCCTCATCGGCTAAGCACTTTCACAGATGAGATACATGGAATGTCGGGTGACCCATTTAACTCATCAGGCAATTCTAGTTGATAGGCCACCTCTCCCACTCGTGCAACGATTCGAAAAGGTCCTATGTATTTAGGGCTCAGCTTGCCTCTCTTCCTGACCGGATGATCCCTTTCAAAGGCAGACCTTCAACATGACTTTATCACCCACATTGAACTTGATTGGTCTATGCCTCTTATCGGCATACGACTTCTGCCTATCTTTGGCTGCCTTCATAAAGGCTTTGATCTTTCCTGATTTTTCGGTCGTAGCCTCGATCACCTCGATGCTTCCCATTCCTTCTGCCCGATGTCCCCCAACATACGGGCGTTCTACACCTCCTACCGTACAAACAGCTCGTATGGTGGCATACCAATACTGGCATGATAACTGTTATTGTACGAGAACTCCGCCAACGGTAGGTGATCATCCCAACTTCCTCCAAAGTGGATCACGCATGCTCGGAGCATATCCTCGAGCATCTGAATTGTCCTCTCAGACTGACCATCTGTCTGAAGATGATAAGCCATACTAATGTGTAGCCTCGTCCCTATCGTATCATGGAATCTTTTCCAAAACTTTGATGTGAACCGGGTGTCACGATCTGACACAATAGACACCAGCACACCATGACGAGCCATAATCTCCTTGATGAACAAATCTGCCAGTCTCTCGGAGGAATACGTCTCGCGGATCGGTAGGAAGTGAGCACTCTTCGTTAGACGATCAACTATCACCCATATGGTATCATACCCTCTCGCCATACGGGGTAGCTTTGTGATGAAGTCCATGGTGAGGTGCTCCTACTTCCACTCGGGTATATCCAAGGGTTGGATCTTCCCGTATGGCTTCTCGTGTTCTGCCTTCACTTGCAAGCAAGTAAGGCACTTACTCACATACTTCACTACATCGCGCTTCATACCCGGCTACCAGTAGTCCTTCCTCATATCTTGATACATCTTGGTAGCACCGGGATGAATAGAATATCGAGTCTTATAGCTTCGTCCATAATTCTCCTACGTAGATCCCCATACCGAGGTATCCACATCCGTCCAAAACGAATCTTAACCCCGTGTGTGTTCTCCCCCAATTCCTCGACTAGACCTCTCATCCTTTCAGCGTTAAGGCGTTCTTCCTTTAATGCCTCGTTCTGAAATTCCTTGACCTATGTCATTGTTGGTCCATTTATCGAATATCACTACACTTGTGTGGTTGATTCGTTCAATATAACAATAAGCCAAACAACAAACACAATGATGAAGAAGAATAACCAAAAGTATTCAATCATAAACAATAATGATCCATACATTAAAAGGTAAAGAGCTCAATATATTCTGTGAAGAACCAGCTTACAAAGAGACTTGGAACAATTATAAACATTTAGGGTTTTTGCAAGGATTACCCATAAAGAACAAGATCAAAAATATTATAGTAGGTATAGTTTCGCTGACAGTTTTGCTGTCAGCGAAACTATTCTGCCACTGACACAGTTTCACCTGGCAGAGCCTGACCGTTTCGCCCGGGTGAAACTAGCAGCTTGCTATAAGCGAAACTATAGTTTCGCTCATAGTTTCGCTGGGCAGGAAAACATAACAAACTTACAAAAGGAAACTAACATTAAACCTATTACATTACATAACTAATATCTAATCATGGTGAGTCCAACCTATACTTGATCTTCAATACTCCCCCTAGGTTGATCTCACTGTTTTGATCAATCTTCATTTGTCTTTTCACTTCTCATAGATTGAAAGCTAGCTCTGCACATAATTCACTTTCTCAAAGTGAGAGACCCGTTGGAAACATCTCCTTGACCAATCATTTTGCCACCCCCTTTTGTCGCCAGCAAACGAGACATAACCTCCATTAATAATTTGGTAGTTGTCAATAGATCCTTCACCCTGTCATGTGTCTGGAGCATGCACTATCAACATGCCATACACTATTTACCGCTTTAGTGGATGACTCCTGCATGAATACAAAGAATAGATTAACCTGGTGAAACAGGAACCCATGAATGAACAATTTTGGGTCGTGTAGTAGTTGATTTCTTGCAAAAGAAATTATTTACCAAATGAGTTAATCTACTACCAAAGAATTCCTGCTCCCATGTTTATGATGAAGCTCGGGACAATATTTACGACATGATCATCTTTACCACATCTAAAACAGTGTGATTTTAATCTAGGACTGTTATGCAATAAAGTGGGAATTTATCAATGATTATCTCCTCATTGTATTCAGACAGTCTCGAATCACATCACTATAGGTCACGTACATGTCTTTGGGTCTATTTTTATTTGAAAAGAGTGGTTATTTACATTAGATGATGAGTTTTCATCTGAAGTACGAATGGTACTAGTGCCTTGTACTTGCATGAGATGATGACGTTACCCTTTCATTTGATAAAAAATATTAGTTAGGGCAAAAGATAGGATGGGATGAGAAAAGAATTTTTCAAAACAATTACTTTTAATTGTTCTTTACTCTGCACAGTGGAATCATTCTCAACATCAACACAAACAACAGAGACATCATCATTACAGTGCAAATTATCTAAAGAGGAAATAGAAACATCACTAGAACAAGATGAAACATTGTCTGAAACAGATTGTTTGAAACAAAAATAAAACTTAAGCTAGATTATTATCTAAAACAGAATGCTGAGATTCAGTGTACTAAGACTATTGCATCCAAGCCTGCTAGTCGGTCCATAACCATAGTCTTCACGTACATGCTTAGTGTTCACACCTTCTAAACCTGCAGACATATTGTTAGTGTCTATTTTGATCAAATCATTAGAAGGATGCAGAACAGGCATAGGTGAATAACAGTAGTGCTGGGAGGAGGATAAACCTTAGCATCATCATATCCTAACCGGTTTTATCCTAGCCCCCCCTTAAGATTTGCATAAACATCATGTTTTCATCCCAGATATTGTCCATTTATCAAGCTTTGACTGAAGTTTGCTTGTCTCAAATTCAGCAAGTGCGACCCTTTCAGTCAAAGTGTTAATTTCAACATTTCTTTCCAAAACAATTATTTTTAAATGATCATTTTCTTTTAAGCTTCATTAATTTTACAAAATATTTTGACTCGTTTATTTTAAGCTCTTCATTAATTCATTTAAGTCTTTTCATTATCGATTAACAGACGTTTGCTTTATAGACACCAAATAATCTTATTTTGGCATGCTGAGGAACACATATCCTGAATTACCTCGTATGGAAGTCCCATTATCACCTTTTCAGCGCAAAGCTTTCTCACATTGACACACCGAAGTACTCAGCTGTTTTCCTCGACAGTGGTTGCAGCATCATCTTTCTCGTTCCTTTGCTCTGTAGTGGCTTCCAATTCTCACCCTTCTTCTTTCACCCTCTATCATAACCTCAGCTTTCAAGTCTTCATCTTGAACTATCTTTACACACTTCCGACTATCCCCAGCCACTTCAGCTTCACTTCTAAATTCTTTGAATGGATCAAACTTTTCCTCATAGTTCACCTTCTCCTGTTCTTCACAATCTCAGCCACCAACGCTTGATTAATTTCTTCTTTCGTCTCTTCTACTTCTGCTCTCCAATCAAAGTTAGAGATCAAAGCTGTCTCTTTCTTCTGTTTCATTTCTTCTTTATCTCCACTTGAGGTCAATCTTGGGATTCCTGATTTCTTTGATCAGTGACAATGGCAATGGACTTCTCGTTTGAAGTGCCCTAACTGTTTGCAATTAAAGCACCTCAGTTTGGATTTATCAAATCCTAATTTGGAGTTAGAACCTTGACCTCCAAATTCTTCTACCAGTTCTCTCCATAAATCTTCGAGCTCTGAGAGTCAACATCACCATTTGACATTGAGTTATCTCTTCTAGATCATCTGTATCCATAGATCATCAGGATCCACCTGATACATATCCTCCATTGTCATTCCTCTTCCTTTCACTCTCCAGCCACTAATGCCTCATAACTCTGACGAACATGCCAAATAGAGCCATCGTTTCAGATGGAATTGATGTTCCAGCATTTGCTATTGAGTTGGCTTGATCTCTACCACCATTAACACTACCACCAGAATGATCACCATTATTCACCCTCCTTGACGTGATGTCTGCACTGGAGAGCTTGCAGCGGAAGAAAGTAGTGCAACATTCTGAGTGAAACCAGGTGAAGGCATCAAGATTGATTGAACTGATCTCCCTTCGTTTCATGTCCAATTCAAATGATTTAAGCTTATTAATGATGTCCATAAGCTTAGTCAGTGGAACCTCTTTCTTGCTTTAACATCCGCACCTGTAAACTCACACTGAGGTGGGAGAGAGTCTAAAACCTGTTCACCTTGGCTCACTATTTGTAAGTTTCTCATCATATTTCTTCAGTGTGCTCGAAACTGTCAGAAAACGGTTTGTAAGATCTGTGAGACTCTTATTCTTGTATCCCACAAAAGAGTTGAACTCCTTTTCAGCTTGAATACTCTTATCTTTCACCAGCTCATCATTTCCATCATAAAACTCACAGAGAGCATCAAAAGAGACTTAGCATTCTTGTGTTCAAAAACGATTGTAGATGTCTGGTGCTAGACATAGAGTTAAGGCTCCAAAGGCTTCTGATCTCTGTCAATCAACTTTAGATCTCTTTCATTAAAGGTGCTGGGTCCTTGTTCTGAGATACAACATCACCAACAGTAACGGTTGGTATGTGTGGACCAGAGATGATTGATTCCTATTGATTGTGATCTGTGTAGAAGAAAAAGGCCTGAGACATCTCTTTCAATCTTCAAAATTGTCCCGTTGATGAGTCTCGGTGTCTGTTAGGTGCCACACTTTCAAGATCAGCAAGAGTGAGAGTAGTCATCTTAGCCATGATAGTTTTGCAGAAGAAAATGTAGTTTCTCTGGATAGAACTAGTTTCGCAGGAAGACAAATGCAATTACACTAGAGTAATCTAGTTTCGCAGAAGAGACACTAGTTTCGCTGCAGTAATTTTGGCAGACAGTTTCGCTGGAAATTTCGGCAGCAGTTTCGCTAGCCAAATCCCTGAAAATGCTTATTTTCGGCAACAGTTTCGCAAGAAACAAGCTTGAACTTTCGTTCAGAGATAATTTCGGTGGCAATTTTGCTTGAAAGTTGAACACTAGCACCACTGAATTTTCGTTAAAAAATTGTACTTTGTTGAGAGGCTCAAAACTAACACAAATGAAAACACTTGTAGTTTCGCTGGATGAAGCTGCTAGTTTCGCCCGTTGAATCTAAAAAACTTTTTGAACACAAATCAATCTGAAATCACCCAAATCTCGATGAACTTGAGATTATGATTACCAAGGCTTTCCCAACCAAGAACAAACCAATTTTAATCAAATTCCAAGATAAAACACCCATATTTGACCCCAAATGATGAAACAGAACCCAAGACAAAACACCACATATATACCAAGGCTTTACCAAGGCGTTCTTCCTTTAATGCCTCGTTCTGAAATTCCTTGACCTATGTCATTGTTGTCCATTTGATTGATATCAGTACACTTGTGTGGTTGATTCGTTCAATATCAACAATAATGCCAAACAACAACACAATGATGAAGAAGAATAACCAAAAGTATTCAATCATAAAGCAATAATGATCCATACATTAAAAGGTACAAAGCTCAATATATTTCTGTGAAAACCAGCTTACAAAGAGACTTCAACAATGATAAACGTTTAGGGGTTTTGCAAGGATTCCCACAAAGAACAAGATCAAACAATATATATAGTAGGTATAGTTTCGCGACAGTTTCGCTGTCAGCGAAACTATCTGCCACTGACACAGTTTCGCCTGCAGAGCCTGACAGTTTCACCGGGTGAAACTAACACTTGCTATGAGCGAAACTACAGTTTCGCTCATAGTTTCGCTGGGCAGGAAACCACAAACTTACAAAAGGAAACTAACATTAAACCTATTACACTTAAACATAACTAATATTAATCTAGGTGAGTCCAACCTATACTGATCTTCAGTCATCACGTCAGAGGTCATCACCAACTGATATGCCTTCACCCGAATCGGCTCGGTCTCTCTTTTCGGCTAAGGACGTCGGCCACTACATTGGCTTTACCCGGGTGGTAATGGATCTCGCAGTCATAGTCCTTGATCAGCTCTAAGCACCTCCTCTGCCACATATTGAGATCCTTCTGCTCGAAGAAATACTTTAAGCTTTGTGGTCGGTGAAAATTATGCACTTTGTCTCGTATAAATAGTGCCTCCAAATCTTCAACGCAAGACCACCGCTACTAACTCCAAGTCATGAGTGGGGTAATTGGCTTCGTGGGTCTTCAACTGTCGGATGTGTATGCTATCACTCTCCCACGCTGCATCAGTACGCAACCCAGTCCCGAATAGGAGGCATCTGAATAGACCACTAATCCTCACTCCCTTCAGGCAGTGTCAAGACAAGAGCCTGAGTTAATCTTGCCTTTAACTCCTCAAACGCATCCTCCTGTTCTCGTCCCCACACATACTTCACATCCTTACGGGTCAATTTGGTCAAAGGTGAGGCTATCTTGGAAAAGTCTTAAGTAACCTCGGTAGTAGCCCGCCAAACCAAGAAACTGCGAATCTCGGATGGCGTCTTAGGAGACTTCCATTGCATCACTGCCTCAACCTTTGCCGGGTCCACCATGATTCCTTAAGCATTGACCACGTGACCCAGAAATTGAACCTCGCGCAACCAAAAAGCACACTTAGAGAATTTAGCATAAAGCTTCTCTCTTCTAAGTGTCTCCAACACCTCGCGTATGTGACCGGCATGTTCTTTTTCGCTCTTTGAATAAATCAGGATATCATCAATACACAATCACTGATTTATCTAGCATCGGCCGGCACACTCGATTCATCAAATCCATAAAGCAGCTGGCGCGTTAGTTAAACCGAAAGACATAACGAGGAACTCGTAATGTCCATAATGCGTGCGAAACGTTGTTTTAGGAATATCTTGTTCTTTACCTTCAGCTGATGGTAGCCAGATCGGAGGTCTATCCTTTAGAACCAACTGGCACCTTGGAGCTGGTCGAACAAGTCATCTATTCTTGGTAAAGGGATATTGGTTCTTCACCATTAACTTGTTTAGCTCCGGTAGACTATACGTACATCCTCATACTACCGTCTTTCTTCTTCACAAACAAGACCGGAGCACCCCAGGGAGAGATGCTCGGTCGGATAAATCCCTTGTCCATCAACTCCTGTAATTGAACCATCAACTATTTCATCTCGGTCGGAGCCAATCAATACGGTGCATGGCAACTGGCTGAGCACCGGGTATCAAATCGATCTGAAACTCGATCTCGCGGTCAGGTGGCACACCCGGTAAATCTTCTGGGAATACGTCCGGAAGTACACACAACCGGCCGGTACTTCAGTCAATTGTGGGTATTGATGCGTCCACGTCCTTTACATACGCCAGGTAAAACTAAACATCCGCGCCTCATACACTTCTCTACCACCGCCATCGAAATCACCCTTGGAACCGTGGTAACGCGATCACCAAAAACTGTTACCGAACTTCCATCGGGCACAACTAATCGAATCATCTTCTTGCGACACCAGTTTTGCCTCATAGGTTGCTAACCAGTCCATCCCTAATACCATCGAATCCTCCTAGGCGCATCACTATAGTTTAGCAGCAAACCTATGGCCTTCTACTCTATGCCACAATCCTCAATCATATTTGAAATTCTGGTTGACTTACCAATAGCGTTTCTACATCAAATGTTCATCAATATTCCTACCACAACAGGCACTTAGCACAAAAGCAGCAGATATGAACTCCTACTAGCACCAGAATCAAATACGGAGGCACAAGTTTGGTTTACTAGAAACATACCTGACACGACGTCGGGGTCTACCCGGGCTTCCTCTCTGGTCATCGTGAAGGCTCTAGCACTTGCCCTCTGCCTCCTTCTTCGGCCACCTTCTTGCTCCCAGAGCTCTCTACTCTCGGCTTCCTGCACTCGTGGTTCCTGTGGCCAGTTCCGCCACAGTTGAAGCACTTCGCACCCTACAATCTTTTGCTATATGGCCGGGCTTCCCACACATGAAGCAGACGTCAATCCCAAACGGCATTCCCCGCTATGCTCCTTTCCACACTTACCACACCTCTTTATTCCCGGGCCTACAGCAACCCCTCACCGGTCATCCACCCTCAGCTTCTTGTTGTTAATGGGTGAAACCACCACGCCCGAATCGCTTCCCGTTCTAGTTTCTGTCACCCCCCCAGTCCTCTTCACCTCAACCATAGCTACCTCTCATTCATCATACAGCCTTCCCACCAGTCCACTGCCGACCTAAAAGTGCTCGTCGAGCAGTGATCAAATGCCTGCGAATGTCAGCGGGCAACCCTGGATGTATCGCTTAATCTTCTTTTGTTGGCTTAACCTGATCGGGCACCAACCTCGCCATCTCATTGAATTTAGTGGTGTATTGCTGGTGAGTCATAGTGCCAGCCTCCAGCTGTAGGAACTCTCTCTCGATCTTGTCGAGCTCCCGATGAGGACAGAACTCCTCGATCACCAACCTCTTTAGTTCTTCCCACCTCATCCTTCCAATGGCCCGGTTGCCCTCGGCCTGGACAAGGTTGTCCCACAACACAGCGCCGTGTAGACAAAAGAGTGAGTGGCAAACTTCACCTTCTGGTCCTCTCGACAACTCACTAATCTCCAGTACCGCCCCTCCATCTCCCTCACCCAATGGTGAGCAGCAGAAGCATCACCATTGCCATCAAAGGTAGGGGGTCTACATCATTCGAACGCCGTAGCTGCATCCCCTCCTCGGTTTCCCGCACCACCACTTCTTCATCATCATTAGAGGCTCCTCCTCTAGCATTTAGCTCCTCCTCCTCATCATGATCCCTCACATCACCTCTCCTACCAGCAGTCGTTCTCCTCTCCTCTTCCTTCTCCTTTCGTTCATCCTCCCTTACAGCTCGAATCACTTCAGTCACGACAGACGGTAGGATTTTCACATGACTTGGTGAACCTCCTCCACCACTGCCTCCTTCACGAGGCTCTCAGTTAGCACCCTCATCCACCCCCTCCGGGTGATGAAGCTCAGGCTCAGCAGGAGCCGTCTCTGCAGTCTTGGTCCTGTTTCTTGCGATACGTGGCCTACCACGAACACCACGTGTTCCACCACGAGAAGCCTTAGAACATCTTCCGCCTGCCATCCACTATCACTATAAGATTCAAACACCAACACGGTCATTCAAGGTGATAGCTCAGTTTATGTTAAGTATAGTAGTAGTCCCTAATTACAGTGGCCAGTTGTGATTAGCCACTTACTTTACTCTTCATCCCCCGAGCATTTCCTATCCTGACTACATTAGTATTCAAATCTACTAAAGCACATAATCAAATAACATGCACACATAATACCGATTAACATTATAAAGAATTACCTGATGGCACATAGCTACTCGGGCTGACATCCTCCATGCGGTCCCATTTCAGTTTAAGTTTAGGTTTTTGAAAATATTTACCCATTTCTCTAAACTTTGGCTCTGATACCAACTTGTAAGGCCCCGTTCCCGGAGACCTCACATTGGTCAATCACAGCATAATTAAAAAAATATTACATAATTCTTAAAGCTTGGCAGCGGCAAAAGCCATTCATTAATTAATAAATTCTGTTGCTAAGTAATACATGTGTGTTTGTTATCAGTTACAAAAGATCATTAGAACGTATTACAAAACAACAATGTTATTAATCATGAATGGATGCCAGTCCTGCCCTGACAAGTAGCCTCCCCGTGTGCCATCCTCAGCAAAATTACCTGCCAACTGAAAATGCATAAAAGTCAGCGTTGCTGAGTGAGTTCTAGTTTTAAAATGGTGAAAATACTTTATGAGTTTTGTATAGAAAATACTCCTTAAAATACTGTTTACTCTTTGTATGTGATCATACGTCATACATACATTCAATATTATTCATTATCACATTATAATATCTTTCTTCACCATTTCCATGGTCGTTCACTTGAAGTTTCACTTTTAATCTTTCACTTCGATATGACCCAAGCCCTATACCCCCATATAATGCGCATAAACCTGGTGCTGGGCCTGAGGTCTATAATAGACCCCATCCGTGTGCACAAAGCTGACTCCAGTACCGGGCAACAACAATGGTCCCCTCAATCTCAACGATTGACCCTGTGTGCATCCAACGGGTTAGTTAAACCGCACACAGTTGAGCTAACACCTAGTGGTTGTGAACCTCCTAGTGAATTTTTTTGCAAGACTTTCTTACGTTCTTTATGTTCACTTTCATTAATCTTTCCACTTTATTATAGATAATACTTTACGAATAAGGGTAAAATCACACCACGTAAAGTCACGTAATATAATAAGAACACAAGAACAGCCCAAAACATAAATAAAATAATCAGATAAAAACATCAAGTCAACCAGGGTCAACCCTAAAATTCTGAATTTTCCCAAAATTCCAGAAAATATTCTAAGTGTCAAGGCGCATGGGCACTATGCAGGCGTATGAGCACTACTTAGGCGCATCAACACTATTCAGCGCATGTTTAATACTTAGCTGTTTTTGCTTAACCTTCTGGCGCATGAGCTCTTCAGGCGCATGAGCATACACTTAACACCTATGAAAACATTCGGGTGCATGACACTGTTCAGGCGTATGAGGTTATACTTAACTTATCAGGCAAAAGTTTTGGGTGCATGGGCACTATTGGGGCGCACGAACCCCCACTTGGATTTTCTAAGGAAATTTACAGGCGCACGGGCCCTGTTTGGGCGCATGGCCTGCACTTAGGCATATTCACTAAAATCCCAGGCGCATGGGCCCTGTTTGGGCGCATAATTACCTGTTGTGCATTTCTACATTTCAGAATCAGTAAAACCTGTTTCATCACCTGTCCTAAGCTTATACATACTATTCTAGCATCGATAACACCTAACCACCAAGAACACAAGTATACATACATATACATACGGATAAACATTTTCAGTTGTAAAACATTTTAACCATGCATTTTCAGCCCCAAAACAAGTTTAAAACACATAGAAACGGGGTCTAGAACTCACCTAGTGTAGCAAACAAGCAAAACTCCTCCAAACTGCTTGTACACCGAGTTCAAACACCTAAACAAGCACAAACAAGCACCAAAACACTAAAACACTTAATAATCGGTTTCTAAGGGTGAACCACAAAGAAATCAACCATTAACATGTAAACACACTAACCTTGAAGATTTCAGTTCTATTTCCTTCTTGGAACCGAGAGAGCTGGTCTGTAGCTTTCTTTCTTCTTCTTTTCTTTCGGTAGTAGTAGCAGCAGAAGAGCATGGGCGACCATGCCCCTTATACAAATCTTTTGACTTTTTGGTACTATTTACACAAAGCACCCCGCAACTTTGCCTTCAAACTACTTTTCTTTTTAATTATTTGACCAAGTTTTTGGTGTTACAATATAAACAGAAAAATAACTAAACTTAAAAAAATATATTTTGTTGACCACAAAAATATATTTATTAAAAATAAACTCCTATTCATTTATCTTCAACATCTTGTCTCGGTTCTTCATCTCGAAAGCGTCTGTTTGCCTTTTTCCGATGACTTTGACAGTGATGTTGACTTGTTGACTTTGACTGTGTTGATAATATAGATTATCCTTATCAGACCCACAGGCGCTCATAGGATCTATTTTTTTT